>JANHFT010001971.1:0-11840 GCA_032467955.1 Pseudoxenodon macrops | reverse complement strand
CAGTTCGGAGAATCCACCAGTCCCACTCCTGGCTGGCCCCGCCCTCCCCTCCCAGGAGTCCCCATGCAGCCAGTTTTGGATGCAGGTAAATGCAGGGTGCATGCAGAGGCTTGGGGAGGGGAAAAACACACACACACACCCCGCCATGGTGCAGGAGGCTGACTAGGCCACGCACACCATGACCATATCCACCCAGCAACCAGTTTTGGGTTCCAGAAGTTTGATTCCAGGGCTCAAAGAATCTATTGAAAAAAAATATACAAGAAATCTCTCCTTCAACTATCAACAGATTACGAAGAAACTCAGGCGAATACTAATTTAGAGTAGAATTCAGAAAACGTTGGTGTAGAGCAACGGAAGATTCACTGGGCTTTGGATAGCACTTCTCATCCCCAATTTTCAAAAATATGTATCGAAATTAAAAATCTTCATTCTGCACTGGAAAATCTCTTAACTCACAGAAGAGGTGATAGATGCATGTTTCCTGGAACTATGTTATTCCTTATCTCATCTTTACTGTGGAAGTATCTACGTAACTCTCTCTCTCTCTCTCTCTCTCTCTCTCTCTCTTGCTCGGTCTCTCCTCCGTCTGTGTGTGTGTAAAGGGGAATTTCCATCTTCCTCAAAAGACTTTTCCTCTTGGAACTTTGCATGTAGTTCATGAGGGCCGCTAATAATTTTCAAAAACTAACCTTTACTTAAATCTAGTATAAAGATCAAGGCAGATTAGGCATTTCCGCTAATGCCATCAGCTTAGTTTTTCTGATGACATGATTTCACACATCACTGCCTTAAATAAACCTCACATGAATAGTAGCACATTATGGAGGAAGCTGTCTTAAAAACATCCACATTTTCATATACAATATTGTCTTTTCTCTTGAAAAAGACAATTTTATAAAAGGAAGTAGGTATATGACACCAGAAAAACTATTCAAATTTTTGTTGAAAATATGGAAAAACACAAAAGGTCATTTTATCATGTTTGTTGGATTTGTAAAAAAAAAAGGAGACAATTTTTGGTTCAAATACATATAATAATACAAAGAACTTTAAAGATTCAATAGAAACCAGAACTTTTCTTGCTGGAACTAATGAACAGACAAGCAAAAAAGATTTTTGGAAGATTGTTTTTTAACATGGTAACTGCAGTGAAGTTATCACCTACACAAAGATAGAATGACTGTGAAATATCCACAATGGAGGAATGATTGGTAAAGATGACATAATATACAGAGATGGTAAAACTGGCTTGTTTGATTAGGGAAAAGATATTAACAACATTGCCTAGTGACTGGAAACCCTTTGTGGGCTTTTTGCTGAAAATGGAAAAAAATGAACTTGGAATTTATGGGTTTGATGATAAAATATGGTAATCGAAAGAAGGCAGCCACGCTATAACCTTAGAGAGAGAGAGAGTGAGTTTAAAATATAAATTCATTTATAACTGATCTATATTTTTATATCCTTTAAATCTTTATTTTTCTTTCTTTTCTGTCTCTTTTATTTCTTATCATTTTGTAACTTTATTTTTCTTTTACGTTTTCTTCTTTTAAATTTGTATTACTTTTTATTCTGTGAAAAATTAATTAAAAAAAAAAGGAATATTCAAAACAGTTATCAAGCATGACCTCTTCCACCAATGTGATGGTAAAAACTGTACCTAATGAAAGTTTGCTATTTATACAGTTAGGTAATGGTAAAGGACTCATGAGACCAGGCTTCTCTCAATCCTGCTGTATTCTGATTTTCCAGCTGACAAAGGCCATATACAAGTTTTATGCAATACTTCATCTTTCCAAACATATACCAAGAATGTGTAATTTATTGTCCCAAGGCTCTTTTCTTTTCCTTTCCTTTCTTTTTTCTTTTCCTTTTGCAGTCAGCAGAACCGCCCAGATCCTGATTGCTGATCTGCAGTGAGATGAAGAAAGATCTGAAAATTGTAACATATATTCTATAATAAGCTTGATTTTTTTTTAAAAGTCACATCTACCACAAAATATCCTGATGATGCCCAAATGCAGAATGTGGCCCTGGCCATTTTATATGACTATTCTGATCACTGCAGTCCCTGAGCGTATGCGACATATTAAATGAATGCCTTGCTTATCAAAAGTTAACACATCCTTACATTGCCTTTACAATGTGCATAAAAGATGAAATGTAAATATGGGACTTTCTCCAATAGGAACTAAAACTATGCTTTATTATGGAGATGAAGGTTTAAAAAAAGGTGGGGGAAGGGATGGTAAACATATATTATCTTTCTAGATATTTGGGCTATGAACATTCTTTTGTACAGAAGACCTTGCTTAATTATTTCATTTGCTATAAGATTTCACTTCTCTCTTTCCTTTCTCCTATCTAATCAGCTCTGGCTGCTGACAAATTACTTTGATGCTTTTCTGAAGCATCCCAATAATGAAAGCACCACATATTAATATTCACAGTATTAATATTATTGGTGAAACGGTAAATTAAACACTGGGAATGTGAAAAGTCAATCAAACTTGCAAACGGAAAACATTAAAAGCAGTGCAAACCAGAATGACTTAAGGATGGTCAGAAGGATTAAGGGTTGGGAAACAGGCTGTTTACAAATATATCTGCAGGCAAAAGAACGCTAAAGAGAAAGTAGTAATGAGTAATTAGTGAGGAAAGGTTGACTTACAAGCACCTGAGATAATGAACTCCCCTTAAAATCCAGTTTTAACAAGAAAATTTGAAAGAGAACAGGATTTGGATCAATTAAGTAGTAACAAAAAATACTGCAAAAATAGAAAACATAAAAGTGTCTATAAGTTACTCTAAAAGCAACTAGTATATTTTTGCATGTTTACTTAAAAGTAAGCTTGAGTTCAGAGAAGATTATGTTCAGTTAAAACTCCCATCGTTCCAGTGATGTAGTTTTATACTTCTAGATTCTGGCCATGATGGTCTTAACAAGATATCCCATCTTCATGGCAATGTGAATTTCAAAAGCAATTTTATTACATAGTCATGGACCTATTATAAAATACTGATATCGGTAGCATTTCCTTTATGAGGCAAAGTGCCTAGTTGCCTGATTTAAAAAAAAATGTGGTAAATCAGCCTTGTTGTATGGAACCCTGATCTTACTATTTTTTACAACTTTACAATCTTACATTAATACAATTGAGAGAGTCTAGAAATATTTCACAATATTTCATTCCTCTACCTGCAATAAAATACCTTATGCCACCAGACTTGAAATTTTGGGCTTAGACAACTTAGAACTTCGACACTTTTGGTCTGACTTAAGCATAGTACATAAACTTATATATGCTTGACAAAATAAATAAATAAATAAATAAAATTATGGTTCTGTGATGGTAACTAAAGAGGAATTCAGGGAAGTATAGCTCTCTGAAATGTTTTTTTCATTACTACAACAATAAAATTATCTGCTGGAAGTTTAGTTTATAAAGGGGACCATATGAAGTACCTGAAACTACTCGGTAGAACCAGTTCGAACCGATAGGAGCCCACCTCTACTCTAAGCAGTCTTAACCAGAGGTGGGTTCTGAATCTTCATACTGCCGGTTCACTCAGCCTCAAGCGTGTGGCAATCAAAATCCAAAATGGTGGTGCCCACAGAGACACCGAAGGAACTGGTTCCATGACATCATCACGGAGTTTCTATCTACTCTATAGAACTGGATAGAACCCAGTAGGAACCCACCTCTGGTCTTAACCAGTCAGGAAGGGCACAGATCTAACACAGAAGTGGTTGAATTAGCAGCTGCAAGGTCCACTTCCTCAGGCTCAATGGGATCAAACTCCCCTTGGATAACCATTTAGGCTCAGCTCCTGTAACTTCCATTGATCCTGCCCCAAGGCTGGAGTTCAACATAGAGTGAATAAAAGCAAATTTATCCGCTAGATGTACAGCATATTTGTCACTGCGACCCTGTAAGTGACTCTCAATATTATCCCCTTCAAAGAGAGACTGAGTCACCCAAAACAGGGCTGCTAGGAGACTTATCTGCAGACACAGTAAAGACAGAGAAACAGCTATGTTTTGCAGCTATAATCACCACAAGGTAGGCTATAACAGCAGTCTAGCTCTTGCCTGATTGTCTTCACTCCCCATTGTTAGCTAGTGGTGTCCTAGGCATCTCTTAGCTCTCTTTAGTTTCCTCAGCCCTTCCTTCTCCTATAGGGAGTTATGGGAACTGTGGGCACAGAGAGGCCATTATTCCACAATCTTGTCCAAAGATGTGATCATTCTTCCATTCCAAGTGACCACCAAAACTTTGCCAGACTGTGTAGACTTTCCAGAAAAATGACAAGCTCTTTCTGGAATCTAGTTGGGTCCATCAGTCACCTGGAGTGGGCTGATCTAATAGACCCAGTCTCCCAGGGGTAAGTATTTCTAATGACCTGGAGACTCACCATGGAGTGTTCTGATCATGACAGAAGAGGAATCAATATCTTCCAGACCATCATGCCACTGCTGTAACAGAAAAAACAGGTCAAACACATGCGAACTATTATGAATGTGGCCCTGGATGACTTGGGATAGGTCCATGTAGGCCATGCATTTCCAAGCTGCCTCAGACCTAGGGAAGGCAAGTTAAGATTCCCCAAGATCATAAGCCTGGGTAAATCCACAGCCAACCAAGCCACAGAGTCAAGATGCTCAGTCAGGGAGGTTGCTGCACAGCAGAGAGGCTGGTACAACAGCAACAGTTCCCCACTGTACCCTTTTAGCCCAACTGAACAAATAGGAATTTGCACTCAACAATCTAATGGGCAGGACTCCTGGATGCCTCCCAAGCAGAGGTGGGTTCCTACCGGTTCGGACTGGTTCTACCAAGTAGGTAGTAGGCTGCTGGTGATGTCACAGAGCCGGTTCTGCTCCGTGGGCGCTGCCATCTTGGTTTTTTTGGGGGGGGAATTTTTTTTTGAATTTGTTTCGGATTATTTGTCTTCTGCGCATGCACAGAAGCCGAGTTTCCAGCACTGCACATGCGTCACCATCTTGTTTTCAGCCTTTAAAAAAAAGTTGGGTTTTTTTTCTACTGTGCATGTGTGTGCCCATGCAGCACATGCGCGTACACAAGGCACACCCACACAGTGTGGGAGACAGCGAACCAGCGGTGAGGTAAGTTAGAACCCACTCCTGCTCCCAAGTATCTCTGATCCTGTACCCCGAGATCTTGCCACACTTGAATCTAGAGTTTTGAGAGTTTTTGAAAGGGAATTTAGCTGGTCTGAAAAGAGGCTGATTCCAACAGGTTACTTAGAGCATCTGATGCAGGTTCATTAGCAGGTCTGCTTTTTCCAGTATGATTGCATTCTTAATTGAATATGAAAAAAACAGAAACTGTTAACAATCTGTTATTAAAAGGAAACTAAACCATATAGCATTCTCTCTAGGTTTTTCAAAGCAAAATGCTTAACTGTCTTAAATCAATGAAGATTCTCAGTCATCCAGGTAGAGTAGTCTGGAAGTTGAGTCAACAAAATATTTCAAACCAACAAGGAGAGAAGTTCAGTTGACTCAACTTTCAGTTCTTAAGTTTACTTCCTCTCAGTAAAGATAAGCAAATAAAGCTGTGTTTATGTACAAATCGGCCACTATGGAGGCATCTGTTGGTGCCAGTCAAATTTTGATTGTGATTATTAAGCCGTTTATAACACCTTAAACTACATTTTTATTTTAAAGTATTTTCTATACATGTAAAGGGTTATATACATATTAACACTTCTGGGTCCTAAATGTCCATCTTCCGAATTAAAACAGTGCAGAAAAATGGGGTACTTCAGTAGAAGTATTTTCAATAGAAGTTTGTTCACCAGAGTCTTTTTTCTTTCTTTTCTAAGTCATCTGAAGCTTCAAAGAGTTAAGCTACCATTGACATGCCCGAAGGGCTAATACTCTTGATGATTTTGTCGCTATTCTAAAAATAGGAGGCAAGCTTTCTAATCTCCTTGCCAGTCATTTCCACTCCCTGCCAGTTTTTTCCTGCTTTTTCTTGCAAAGGGGCATCTGCAACCCAGAACTGTCTATGACCTAAGTTTTTAGAATGATTACCTGAGCTTATTCAGCTGAACAATTTCGAATCCTTAACCTGTCAGTGGGGGGCTTTAGAACAAAGTTACAGAAAGTTGTTTGTTTGCGTATGTGTGTGTAAATAAGTTAGTAAGTCTATTTGTTTGATTTTTTTAAGGCAACTGTAATAGAAACAGAAACTAGAAAGCTAGCCCCGGGTGTTACCATGTAAACCCAAGGTTTGCATATTTGATGATGAAAATCATCACATAAGCTTTTCCAGGACCAACAGAAAAGGAATCCAGGAAAATCAATTTGGCAAAAACTAAAATTGGGTGAATACATTTATTTCCATATATATTATGCTTGATTCAGAAAGGACATGGCTCTAACTTTATCAAAAACAGAATGATCATCCTTCTGTTGAAAAAGTAACAGGGCTAACCAGGCTGACAGATACCATAAAAGCTAAATGTGGTGCCTGAAAATTAGCAACAAAATTAAGCATGAATTATCTATGAAGACTCATCTCAACACCAAAATTATTGGACTAATAACTGAGCTCCTTTGATTGGGGAAGTTCCAGACATGTTAGACCCTATCGACCAGAATAACAACAATTAGTAAAATTCTTGCATCTGAACAGGATTTGGTTGAATTAAAGCACTAATATTATCTTCTATGTTGTTTTTCCTAAGTATAAGATTTTGTATACAGACAAATGCATTGTGTTTGCACAGTGCTTCAGTCAACTCCACCCGTTGTATGACATTATAGAAATAATGATAAAGTGATAAATGATGATAACGATAAACTGAACTAATAATGACCTTCACATCTCAATCCTACTAAAGTTTGATTGGCTGTTAGTTGTAATTGTTATACTTTATTACATCTTAGGCATTTTACCTCTGAATAAATATCAGTAAGTACAGTTAGTAAGTAAGCCTGAGTAAATAAATACAGCCTTAGCAGATTGCTGTGTCTAGCTAGTTTTGGCTGATCTCGGAAGCTAATAAGGCCAGGTTAACTAAAGCTACTTCAGATTTTTTTTGACATATTTACATTTAATTTGAAAAACAAGTTTTTGGGCTGGATCATTTACCTGGCTGTAGCTCACCATTAATAAAGTTTAGAGTCTGAAAATCCTTGAGTCACGGAACAGATCTCTTCCAAAAAATATACAAGATAGAACATTAGATAATGTCTATTTATTACCCAGGTTCTAAGCTGTTTATTATAAAGCTTGTTCTTAGACAGTTTCTTTCTTAACAGAAATAACTTTAACATAAAATAAATTGTACTTGCAAGCAGAAGCTCCCATCTGTAATATTTACAGGACAATTTGGGGGAATAAATCAGCATTGTCAGAGGTTTGTCAAAAAATCTTACTAGAGGTCCAAAATTAACATTCTGCATTTTGGAAGGACATTATTCAGTAAGCAGTAGTGACAAATGTTAAAATTACTACAATATAAAACAGATTAATGGACATAAAAATTAATGGGCATTTCAATTAAGTAATAGCAGCAATAACATATCGTACATCCATAAGATTAGATTACTAGATGGTAACTAGATAGCTAAATAGATAAACACAAAGAGGAAGCTTTCTCTTCCTCTGATGCCTGATTGCTATTCTTCTAGTCATAGAATTGTAATCTAACAGTGAAAATGTATTAGAAGGAGGGCATCTATTCCTCATATCTAGGCCAGATGCTTAGAGCTGCTAGAGAGAGATCCCCTCATTTCTTACTCATCGTCAAGATTTCCAATAACCTGTCTAGCCATATAGTATGCCTCTTCTTTCTCACCTTCTGTCCTGATGTTGGTTATTGAAAGTTTTTCCCACCATCCACATCAGTTCCAGCCAATCTTTTTCACTGTGCATTTCCTTGATTGGATGTTACATTAAATGGAATGACAAGAAGAAGAAGAAATAAAATAATGCTCAAATAATTTCAATGCTTCCTTTGTCTAAAGCATACAAATACTTATGAATAGCAACTGATAGCATAGGTATGGATAGTACTTGTTTAGCGACCACAGTTGGGACTGACAACTCGGTCATTGAAGGAAATGGTTAAAAAGTGAACTCGCAACTGTGCTTATGATCTTACTTCACCTTTGCTTTAGAGACCTGCAAAGGTTGTAAATGAGAGAATTAGTTATAAAGTTACTTCATCATTGTTGTAACTGCAAAGGGTTGCTAAATGAGGCAATTGTTAACAAGGAATACCTGTCCAATTGCAAATAGGTCTAATTCCAGGGTTTTTACATATTCAATGTTTTTCTTGGTTAGGAAAACCTGAAAGAGTGTGTGTGTGTGTGTGTGTGTGTGTGTGTGAAATTCAAAAGCTTTAAATTAGATTAAAACATAGTGGTTCCTTGAAGGAATGGGCAGAATAGGAGAGGGGATGAAAAGCAAAGAGGTGAATATGTTGGGTTGATGCTTTTCCTCTGTTTTATTCTGCCACTCAGGAACATTGGAGAATTTGTTGCTTTAACATACATTATTACTTTTTCTTAATCTTTAGAGGAAATAAAGACTTTTTGTATGATGAGGTCCAAAATGTTGTAAGTTTGCTATTTCATATTTGTCTCCATGCTAAACATTAACTTAAAAGTTTATACTCTACATTATGAAATGCTTTTTAGTTGAGAAATTAAGGAGTATTAAGATTAAATTCTTATCAGACTCATAAGACATGCAGGAATGCTAAGTCTTATTTTTGGTGTGTGTGTGTGGTTGTTTATATAGTACCAATACACAGTGTGGAAGGCAGGTGAACAAATGTTCCTAGATGTAATCTGTAATTTGTACTCACTGAACAGTTGTCATTTAAATGCTGTACAGCATATCTACCCTTTGCTTTTATATAAAACCCAAAAGCAAAAACAAATATTAATAGGAAAATAGTGCTATGGAATACACAATACCCGATATAGGAAACCCCCTGCACATCTTTTGATATTATGATTACAAAATTTATCTAATGAAGCTAACTAGTATAACTGTGTGGAGTATAATAGAATAGAATATAGAGGCGTATAAATGCATGCTTGCATAAATGAAAAATCCTGTATTTGGCTTATCATATAAAAGCAATGAGAAAGATGTAACAAGAATGTTTTCTGCCCTGACAGCCCTTAGGCGAGCTAAGAATCAACATTTTGCCATGGTCATGGTTTTTATTAAATATATATGGGTGGGGTACATGATAAAAATGCCAAAGCAAGTTTAAAGAAGCAATTTCTCATGCCTATATTCTGCTCTCGCCAGTAATTCCTAATGTCAATTCTTAATGGGCACTGGAGGCATTTATTTTGTGGTGTTACGATGCCACTGCTAAGGAGGTTATTCCAGTGTTTTCTAGAGATAGTTATGTTGCAAAGTGTGGCCTCTCTCAGCCTCTTATCCCAGAATCCCAATACATGGCCTCTATCCCATAGAGCGTGACATAGTCCAGTTCATGAAATCAGGGGGAGATTTGTCCAACTCCATCTTGTTCAGATTTTAAAAAAAAGGATTTGAATCTGAGAAACATCTCAAATGAAGGGAGACAGTCCAGAACCTATGTTGGAATGGGGACTTGAAGTCTATCTTACTTCAGCATCAGATTTAAGCTTGGCATTTCCACAAAATCAAGAAGCAAGTCAGATAAAATTAAATTAGAAAATAAATTCTGATTGAAAACAATTGGTCCTATAGATATATATTTATTAGTATCGTGTTAAGGTTATTCTCATATTATTATTTTTTGGTATACAGGTGAAGATATTTATTGTTGTTGATGCTTACTTTGTTTATATAAGTTTAGTTAGTCTTGGAATCTCTGAGCAGCAGTGTCTCCTATATTATAAACAGATCCATTCCATCCTAAATCTATCTTCTCCTTTAGAGCACTTTATTGTAAGATGATGTCTGTGATTGCAGCAGCACTGTAAGTTTATTTCCTCCAACCTTGATTGAAGGAAATAGAACTGCTGGACTACTTTTGTAACATATTGGGAAAGAGGAAGGGTTGCACAATACTACAAGCACAGAATACCTGCACATTCTTGCTTTGCCAAGTTAATGGGTAGCTACCTCCACAGAGCATTAATTGGTAGTTAGCAAGAGGATCAAGATACTTCCACTCAAAAAGACAGAGATACGTTGATTATATTGTAATAAATTAAACATATCCAGTTCCCAAGATTTTGCCAAAATTTTGGTAATTTAATTCCTTTTTCTCTTTCAATAAGTCTGGTTGAGGGAGACTGTGATCACCTTGCCTTTTAGATTGTAAGAGATTGCTAAGGGCTTGACAACTCCAAGTAATAGCAATGTCTTTTTTAATTGAAATATATAATTGTATTCATCTTGTTCATTTTCACTTGATCGGCTTCAAAGGACAGAGTGAAGATTTCCCTATACAAACATCTCACATTATAGGTGTAGGAGGTCATGCCATAGTATTAATTTCATTTTTACCTACTTAACAAAAAAAAACCACCAACAAAACCAATTGTCAAATTATTCAAATAGGCTGAACATTCCTATTTCTCTCTCATACCAATGTTAAAGGGGAGGATGCTAGATAAAGTCACTCCATGTAATTTTGTTGATGGTAGCAGTAATTACAAAGCAGCTACACCAAGACAGGAAATCATGGTTAAAGTAAGCCAAATTCTCAAGAATGTCTGGTTGATGAGAGTTGAGACTTCCCACCTTTCATCTTATAGGGTCATCCATGCTGTTACATGCTATGAAGAAGAAAAAAATAGTTTGGAAAGTTAGACCATAGAATAACAGGGTTGGAATGGGATCTCCTTCTAGTCCGAACAGATCTTATTCAAATAAGGCTGGAGATAACACTGCATGACAAAACATTAGCAGGTTTCTGCTTTGAATTGTTTCATTTAAATAATAGAACAGTATTTGTTCTATTCTTGTTGCTTTATTTGTGAAATATATAATAGGGCCCTCTTTATCTCTGCCTGTCCCACAAGGTTGCACAGGGTGGTCATGCTATAGATTTCCTCTATGAAACAATACATTTAATGGGACCTAGGACAGGGGTCGGCAACCTTAAACCCTCAAAGACCACAAAGGTCCTAACCGGAAGTTCCTCATTCAATTCTGGAGTCAACCAGAAGTCCGTTTCCCCCACCATAGAGTCTCTTCCTAGTGTTCTGTCCTTTTCTCTCTACCTGTCCTAACCAAAAGTCCTATCAATTGCGGAGTTGACCAGAAAACCCGCCCCTTTCCATAGAGTCTCCACCTGGCAAGCCATGCTTCCCCCCCCCAAACTGGAAGCTACTCTCAAATTTGTGGTGCCAACCAGTGATAGGGAGCTGCAGCAGAGGGATGAAAGAGTTGCTGACCTAGGAGGATGCCTTCCTTGTTACACTGACTACTCTTTGAAACAAAGGATTCCAAAGTTCCCTGAGGTTCAAACGGTACCACCCTTTTGGTCTTCCATAGAGCTATGAAGACCTGGCTTCTCTACCATGCACTGCTGCAGGATGGCAGATGAACCCATTGTATGATGTGCATTTTTCTTTTCACCATTTCCAATTATGTATGGATGTTGTTTTTTGCTGGATTTTTTAGTTTTCATAATATATTGCTTCTTTCTTTATTTCTTTTTGTACATGCCCAGACTCACACATTGTAAAAGGGGGAGCCACATGCAGTATGAGTGGAGAAGTAATTAGGTTTCACATCTTAATATGCTGAGATGAATATTCACAACTTCTGGAGGCAAGTTGTTCCACTGATTAATTGTTCTGTCAGGAAATTTCTCCTTAGCTCTAAGTTGCTTCTCTCCTT
>JANHFT010001970.1:290531-301821 GCA_032467955.1 Pseudoxenodon macrops | reverse complement strand
ACACAAGGAATTTGTCTTTGGTGCAGATGCTCTCAGTGTACATAAAAGGACAAGATACATTCGTCAAGAATCATAAGGTACAAATTTGTTTAACAAGCCACAGTTAGGTGCACATCATCGCCCGCCACTCGCATTGAACCATCCCTTCTTCCCCCTCGCCGGTCCACAAAGTTGAAAAAGTTGGGGAATACTTCCCTAGGACTCCCACAAGCACAATTTCACATTTCAATGGCTAAGGAATATGAACAGTTCAAGGCCAAACCTAACCAATGGCATAACACTTGTCTGATATACAACTAAAGTCGTAGGTTCATAACTGAGTTTCTCAAATGCTGGTTTTTGGATAGCTAAAGTGGCACCATTTACGAAGGAGACTGTAGATCAGGGGTAGGCGACTATGGCAAATGCATGACCAGTGGAACTCCAACTCCCAGAATTCCTGAGTCAACGCCAATTCTGGGAGTTGAAGTCCACAGGTCCAGAAGTTGCTCTGTTGTAGATATTGGTGCGTGCGGAGAAATAAGCTTACAGAAGCATTAACTTGGCAGAAAAACCCAAAGTTCAACATTTTGGAATCCCAAACGGAGATGATGGAACACCCGAAATAAACAAGGCTTTTTACTTAATTGGAAAAGACTCGTTGGAAGGACGCAGGTGCCTTCAAATTATCGATTTCTTGAATTCCAATTGTAAAGCTTCCCGAGAGCATCAGCTTGGAGAGATCTCTGGTGTTGCTGGGTACATCTCATTCTACTGTACAGCACATTTTGGTACAGGAAGAACATTTCTGTCTCTAACAAGTCTCAGTCTGTTCCCATGGATGCCATCCAAATGCAGTGTAATCCCCATATTAGAGAAACCGTGGAATGCAAAATTAGGAACCTGTTAATTTATCAGCATTACGTAAACCAATTTCTTTCTGCACGCACGATGTGAATTTTCCATGATGTTCATAACTAGCACTCGCCTTGAACTTTTTAAAAAGGAGGAGGACAGGAAGAGACGGTGAGCCCTGGTGCGTGCAGAATGTACCATTGAATCTACTTATATTACTTAACTATGAAGCACAGCGTTAACCGAGCTTTGCTTATATAGACTGCCCACTCAAAATACGTAAATAGGGCAACTGCATACATATCCAAACTGGGGGATAATTTACAGAGCCATGCAACACACCAATGTTGTACGTCCAGTGGATCAAAATAGCAGAAAATTTGATGTGATGCAGAAGTTCAATATACTGCAACTGGCCTAACATTTGTCTGTTTAGAATGACAGAGCTGGAAGGGACCTTGGAGGTCTTCTAGTCCAGCCCCTTGCTCAGGCAGAGAGGAAACCTTATACCAGTGGTGGCGAACCTTTTACTCACTGAGTGCTGAACTGATACAAACTTTGCGCGCTTGCGCGCTATCCGCATCGACATGCGGATCCTCCCCCGTGCGTTGCGTGTGCAACTGCACCATCTGCGCATGTACGTGACTTTCGTGCAGACACCCCGGTGCGTTGCGTGCGCTACCACACCATCTGTGCATGTGCAAGGCTTTCACTAATGTGCACTGCGCATGCAAACACTGTCTGCACATGTGCATGCTGCACACAAGTACTCTCTCGCACATGCACAAACATGCATGCATGCACAGGAGAGTTCCAAAGACCAGGTGGGTCCCCTGAATTGCATGCATGCGCACAGGAGGCCCGAACACCAACTGGGGCGTGTTCATATGCGCAGCTGCAGGTGAGTTGGGTGAGAATTCAGGTGTTTGGAAAGACGTGCCATATGTTCGCCATCACAGCCCTATACCATTCCAGACAAATAGTTGTTTCCAATAATTATTAGACAAATTTGAGTCCAATAATTATTGAAACTCGAGAGAGAGGCCCATTTATACTGTTAGGGACAATGCAGTTCTTCAGGCCTCGAGGTCCTCCAGGGTTGGTTCATAAAATTATAAAGTTTAATGGAACAGAACGAAAACCTAATTAAATGTAATCCTGTCTGTTATTAAGTGCAATCGTAGTTTGATTATATTTCATTTCAATTTAATGTTAAAAGGAAAGAAGTTACAGTATATATTTTATCATGGCATTATGATTATCCTTGGGAAGGTGGCCCCCAGAATGCCATTCAGGCAAAATATGGACCATAACATCGGAGCAAATTATACCGCATAAATCAGGCAGAAGGAGGCACACGCCTCAAAGAGATGTCCTTAAGAGTGAATTGTTTTTTCCTCCCCAGGTCTCTTTCTCCAGAAGGCTTCAACCTGAGGTTTTGCATTCCATCACTGACCTACATCTGTCCCCAAAGCGTTTTATCCCCCTGTTATTCTTTCAGATGATCCCGATGGACTTCATCAGCTCGATGGGACCCCGTTAACAGCAGAGGATATCGTCCAGAAGATTGCCATGAGAATTTATGAGGAAAACGACAGAGGCGTCTTTGACAAGATTGTTTCCAAGCTTCTAAATCTGGGCCTGGTAAGTGTTTTGGGCCCCTGTTGAGTTATACAACCTGCTTGATTATTATTTTTTTCCCTTCCAACCTCTTGTTTGGGGTTCAGAGACGACTTTGAAGGGAAATTTTGGAGCGAAGGAATTTCATTTTTAAATAAATAAAGGGGTAGTTCATCTATGAGTTGTGGTGGAAGGCAGGTTGGTAGCCATTGTTTTTTCTGCCGTTTCTAATTACCCGTTGAAGTCTGTGTCTGTCTTGTTTGGTTGCAGAGCCAAACCAGACAGTGATGGAGGTGCAGATGACAGGCTCAATAAGACTCAACAAAAAGTCATTGTTTCTTCTTTTTTGCCCCCAGATCACCGAAAGCCAGGCCTACACCCTAGAGGATGAAGTGGCCGAAGCATTGCAGCAGCTGATTGCTAATGAAGCCAAAGATCGAGAAAAGGCCTCTGAGGGTCTTGAGGGTCTCCCAAGCAAGAGTAACAGCCAGACCAAAGAGAAGCAGAAAATAAAACCAGTAATACTTCTTCATTACAACCCACTTTTAACGGGACAGTTCAATGGACATGCCTACTTGTCAATCATTGTTTTAGGAAGTACACTGCAGCATCTAGATCGGTGGTGGCGAACCTTTTACTCACTGAGTGCCAAACGCGCTTTGCGCACGTGCGTGCCATCCGTATGAACATGCGGATCCTCCCCCGTGCGCAGCTTATGCAATTGCACCATCCGTGCATACACGTGACTTTAGTATCCGTGCCCCCATGCACTGTGCACGCCACCACACCATCTGCGCATGTGCACAGCTTTTGATCGCACGCCCTGTGCGCTGCGCATGCAAACTCCATCTGTGCACGTGCGTGCTGCACGCAAGTATTCTCACGTGCATAAGCAAGCAAGCATGCATGCACAGGAGAGTTCCAAAGACCAGCTGGGTTCCCTGAATTGCATGCATGCGCATCAGAGGCCCGAACACCAACTGGAGTGCATGCGCAGCTGCAGTTGAGTTGGGTGAGAGTTCAGGTGCCTGGAAAGATGGCTCTGTGTGCCACCTTGGGCACACGTGCCTTAGGTTCACCATCACGGATCTAGATTGAAGAACTTTTCCATCGCTGAGAAAGGTACCATTGAATATCCTAATATAGTTTTGTCTTGGTAGGACCCAATATGGATTGAACAGGCCAAATTATACTGTAGTTCGATCCTAGGTAGAGGTAAACATTTGTCTCTCTGGGCACAATGAGAATACATCTACTGGACAAAACTCCACTTTGGCAACAGGAGAGGCATCGGGCCAGTAAACATTCCGCTCAATTCAGTTGCCCAGATTCCACCCCACAAGGGATTATGGGATCGTTAAAAGACAATGATGATGATGTGGACTAATTCCCTGGTCAGACATTTCTTGCTGTGCGTTTAGTTGATATCAAATATTTTGATTGTGATGTCCAAATGTACATGCTTCTTTTTTTTTTTTTAATAAAGGTGTTAAAAAATACTGATCAAGATGATACCTTGGATAATACCTGGGCACCCACCAACATGTTAGAAAGAAGAAATGAGCTGCCCCCCGAGGATCGCTTTCAGGATCTCCAATACTTCCCTAATTTCTATGAACTGTTAAAAAGCCTTAACTCGGGTGAGTTTTCAATCATTTCAAAAATCAGAGTTATCCCATGTTTTATTTATTCTTATTTTATTTGTTGGATTTATAAAGCTGCCCGTCTCACCATAGCAGGTCTGGGCAGCTTACACCTTTAAAAACAATACAATAGAATAATAAACAAACATTTGTGAAGTCAGATCAGTTTAAAGAAACCGTAATTCATCATGGACTCTGACCCTCATACTGAGGAATGCATTTGCATCCTTTCAGGCTATTTTGTCTTTCCGTTGTTCAAATTCGTACAAATTGACACTTGCCAAGCTGTGTCCAGGCATCCCGTTTGCTTAACTGTGATTTGGCAGCTTAGATTTACAAAATGCAGTTCACACTGCTCATTAAACCCAGCGGGAGCAAACAATGATGATAGCTTAGTGTGAAATATGAATCCATTACCTGATTTTTCACGTATTGCTCAGATCATTAAATGGCCACAGTCTGGGAGAGATGCGATAAATAAAAAGCCCTATAAACACCCATTAATTTGGAGTGCTTCTTGGAGAAGAAAGGCAGCAGGGTCCAAATGAATAGAAATTAAATAAAACCTGAGCTATCGCATTCTCATTTCTGTATAGATCAGTGGCCATAATCCTCGGCTGTCAGTCACGATCTGCATTGGTCCAGAATAGCAAAAGCGCACGATCTACTTATGCAGATTAAGTCATTCAGTATTTATTTTTTTTCAGCAGGCCCATTAATTCAGATTCAGTCTGCCTTGCGAAATAGTCTCCTCTCCTGAAAATCAAACCTGATAAGAGAGAGAGAAAAAAACATTCTGATCAATAGATAAGAGTATTTTTTTTAAAGTTAAACCATCACAGTATCTTCATTTCAGAGGTGGGTTTCAGCAGGTTCTGATCAGTTTTGGAGAACCGGTAGCGGAAATTTTGAGTAGTTGGGAGAAGCGGTAAATGCCACCTCTGACTGGCCCCGCCCACATCTATTCTCCGCCTCCGGAGTCCCAGCTGATTGGGAGGAAATGAGGATTTTGCAGTATCCTTCCCCTGCCACGCCCACCAAGCCACGCCCACAGAACCGGTAGTAAAAAAAATATTGAAACCCAGCACTGCCTCACTTCTAAGAGACCATGAATCTGTTTACTCTCCACGCAGAGGAAGAAGTGAAAGAAAAGGAAACCCTGATTACAATCATGAAAACCCTAATAGATTTTGTCAAGATGATGGTTAAATACGGAACCATCACCCCAGAGGAAGGCGTTTCATATCTAGGTAAGAGCCCGTGAATAATTTTTATAACCCCATTTCTCTCTAGAATTGCACCAGGTGAGATTTTTTTTGAATTTTGGGTCTTGTTTATATCAAAGCACTGACTGTAACTGAAAGATGTATCAAAACGTACCGTTTTGATCTCTCAAGTCTTCAAACGAAGAGACGTGAATTGGAATTGGGAAACCAGAAGAGGTTTCATAAGGCTATTTATTTGTAGTAAAAAAAATTGAATCCTACCACTGCACCACAGGGTGAAGGATTTTAAAAGTGAAGTCCAAATTTAATCCAGGAGATAACCTCTTTCAAATCGGTGTGTCTTAATTATCAACCACCGGGATTGTCCCAAAGGTGCTTTTTTTTTCCAGGAGGCAACTGGACTTTCTTGTTTTTTCTTTGGAAGACGTTTCGCTTCTCATCCAAGAAGCTTCTTCAGTTCTGACAGGAAAAAGTCTCTTGAACAAGAAGCGACACGTCTTCAAAAGAAAAAACAAGAAAAATCCAGTTGCCTCCTAAAAAAGCACCTTGGGCATAACCACGATCTGGAAGACTGAGAATCTCTACAGATGTCAATCACCGAGATTCCTCCTCTAAATGAAAAACCTTCTGGGGACTTAATGTTTTTTTTTGACATTTCACATCCCCGAGAAATGTCTCTTCAACCTCTGCTGAGACACAGCCAGCAAAGAGAAACTCAAGCCCATGCTGGGCCACCAGAGTGTGAAGCAGCCCCGGGAAATGACAATGACTGTTTGCGGTCCATTTCCACCCTACTAGTTCGAAATTGCTCCACAGGCAACATTATCTTTTGTCATAAAAGCCGCCAACTGGAGCAGAAAGCCTTCTTCTCGATGGTTTCTCTGTTGCACTATATTTAGCATCTCCGCTGAGAAGCCGCTCTGTGTTTTTTTGACCTTCAAAACACTTCTGGAGCCTTAAAAAAACGATGAAATGATGAGCTTAATATAGCCATTAAATGGGGAAAAAGCCATGTTGGTAGAGAGTGTTGTTGTCCGCCTGTCTTGGAGGCCAAAACACAAACTAACAATCGGCCGTGCGAGTTACCAATCAGGTTCAGGATTCTGTAGTGTTTGGGGGGGAGGAAACCAACCATTCAACCACAATCACCCCAAATCTCTCCGTCTGCAACCAAACCAGTGGTGGGTTACAGCAGGTTCTAACCAGTTCTGTTAGCGGAAATTTTGAGTAGTTCGGAGAACTGGTAGCGGAAATTTTGAGTAGTTTGGAGAACTGGTAGCGGAAATTTTGAGTAGTTCAGAAAACCGGTAAATACCACCGCTGGCTGGCCCCGCCCAGAGGTGGGTTCTGAATCTTCTTACTGGCGGTTCACTCAGAGTCGTGCCTCGAGCGTGGGCGGGGCAATCAAAAAATAGTTTCTGCGCATGCGCAGAAGCAAAATCCAAAATGGCAGCACCCACAGAGACACCGGAGGAACCGGCTCCGTGACGTCATCGCGGAGTTACTACCTACTCGATAGAACCGGATAGAACCGGTTGGAACCCACCTCTGGCCTCGCCCCCATCTATTCTCTGCCTCCCGAGTCCCGGCTGATCGGGAGGAAACGGGGATTTTACAGTATCCTTCCCCTGCCACGCCCGCCACGCCACGCCCACAGAACCGGTAGTTTTAAAAAAAAGTGGAACCCACCACTGAACCAAACCCATGGATGTCTTCGTTTGGAACCGCATCCAATGAGCAGTTATGAAATCCGGGCCAGATTTAGAAGCAGCTGCCTTAAAATATCCCTGTTGCCTTCGAACGCTGGAGCTCCCAGCTTAAATTATGGATGCAAAACAATAAATCTTTTACTAGCCGAGTCTTTTGGTTTTTTTAGTTTCTTGCGTGACGGTTTGCGAAGGCAGGAAGTTTAAAAGCGGCATCTGTGTAAAGCTGGAGAGGGATTTGCAAAAAAAAACCCGGGCAGGAAGTCACTTTTTTTTTTTTTTCTTTTGCGTCTTGTGCTAGATTGGTAGAGTGGGAAAGAGAGAGAGAGGGAGGACTGGCCTGTCACTCTGTAATTGATGTTATTAGGTCTCTGGATGAGCAGTGAAGGACTTTGCATTCAAGCCCCAGGAAGTCATAGATAAAATGCCATTTGTCAGAATCAGCTGATTCAGAATTTCACTTTGGGGTTGTTGTTGTTTTTTTCCATTTGGAATCATGGTTTGTTTTTTTTTATACTGTGCTTTTTTCACTGAAAGCATTTGTATGCATAAGGCAGTATTTTTGCAGTGTGGGTAATATTGGATATCCCAAAGGTGCTTTTTTCAGGAGGCAACTGGACTTTCTTGTTTTGTCTTTGAAGACGTTTCTCTTCTCATCCAAGAAGCTCCTTCAACTCTGACTGGATGGTGGTGGGGAATGGAAGGATTTATATTCCTTGCAGACAGCTGGTCATTTGCATCCTTTTAGAGGGTCTTTGAAGTACTTGGAGGTTTATCTGTGTCCTCGCGATCACCTGAATGGTACTTCTGGTTTCTGTAGTCTGCTATTTTTTTCTCTGAAAATCCATTTCTCCTCCCACACCGTTCAAAGGGTGTTTCATCCCAAATTGTATAGCCAAAGGTCTGTATTGACTGAGAATCTCTATAGACCGGTGATGGCGAACCTATGGCATGCGTGGCACATGTGGCACGTGGCGCCATATCTGCCAGCATGATTGCCATAGATCAGCTCCAGGGTGCATGTTCTGTTTGACTCTGTGCTACATTTGGCCTTCCAAAACTAATTGGCAATTAGCTTTCTGGCAGCTTTTCAAGGGAGATAAAAGTGGGTGCTTATCAACATTACCCTGAAAGATTGTGTCAACTCGAGCAGACATCTGTCAGAATCTTCACAGACTGTTTGTGAATCATTACCGGCTGTGAATGACCATAATTCACAGCCGTCTCAATAAAAGAGGTTTTTTGGGACTACGGTTGTTAGTTATGTTTTCTCAGGAAGCCTAGGTCAGAGCAGCATGGAGGGTGTGTATGTGGGGCAAATACAAGCATGCAGAGAAAGGTGGAAGCGTCTGGTTAAAAAAAAGGATAAGAATATATCCATTAATATTCCCGATTATTCTTTCTGAGAATCCTCACATTACAGGATAGAAAAATTGTTGCTGGAAATTATGAAATTCCCTCATCTGAGTCCAAAACTTATTTCTTGCAGAGTTAATTCCACACAGTGGGTATATTATTTCTGGCTGTAATAATTGCTGGTTATTAGTAAGCAATTAAAACGGTAAGAATGCTTGAGTTAACTATCTTCCACTGTGAGTCCATGGGCGGAACGCCGGTTGCCGCTCGCACTATCAGCTTTAATCTCCACATTCACACCTTCCTCCCCGTCACTTGTGACTCAGTCACCACATTCTTGGCCCTTCCTGCAAGTGAGTTTGGACATGTTTTGATGAGGAGGGACACAAACAGATGCTACGCCGCATCTCATCTTCCCCCATGTTTTGCTCTTCTTTACCAAGGCGAGCAAATCTCGCCTCCTACGCACCCTTGAGGATAATGTGGAGAGCCATATGCCAGTTGGCGGGCGAGGTTGAAATAAAGGCGAGGAGGGGGCAACGCTGAAAGAAGGGAGTCACCCATTCTATTTTCGCCATCCCTGTCTCTGTTCGGATCTAGGCTTCTTGATTACACCAAGGCAAACAAACAGTGTTTTAAAAACCTCTCTTTTATTTACGGGCGGCTGGAAATTGGATTCATTTCCAGCCTGGGCAGAGTTATCTCAATTAGTCCTGTGGAACTCTGCCAAAGTCTTTCAAGATAAGGCCGTGGGGCAATGGTAAACAAAGTTCAAAACTAAGCAAGAAAATTCAAAACCAAACCAGAATCCCTAGAGTCACACGTGGAGCTGCGAGATGATTTCAAACGAGTCCCGAATGAGTTGCTTCTTGCAACTCATACATTTGCTAGATCTTCTTTTAAGTCTTCTGGGAAGGTCAACCCCTCCCAGCCTTACTCCTGAGCAGCCCTTTTCCTTTGCAGCTGCTCTTGTCTTCTAGCAGCTCTGCCCATCGACATGAGTAACATTGAGTTGGCCACGCCCACAGGGTCACATGACCACCGAGCCACGCCTACCCAGTTGGTCATTAGGGCAGAGAACTGGTGATTAAATTATTTGAATCCCACCACTGGCCGTATCTCAAAGTGATCCAGAGAAGAATAGAACTACATTAGAGTTTATGGCGTCATCGTTTCTGGTCTACTATGTTAGGAGTAGGCAGCGACGAAGAAGAGATGAGTTATGGATGGCAGGATTTACACTTTATTTTTATAAGAAATAAGTGAAGTTGTACTAAAACATTCTGGGATCAGCTGTTGGTTGGACTCAACTAAATCAAAATGTGCTCATTGTTCTTCCCAGTAGTTTTTTTTTTAGAGAATGATGATCTATTATTTTAATAATTCATCTACGCATGCTTTGATGTCTTGGGCTCTTAGCATACTTTAATTCGCCCCTCTTCTGGAACAACCTGTTCTCATGCATAAGAATTGTCTCCTCTCTAATTAGTTTCTGTAAAGAAATTATTAAAAAAATTAGCTCTGGGAAAAAAAGGTCTTGTGGGGAGGGTATTAGATGTTGTTATCTAGCCTTTCATTGTCGTATAATGTTTGTCGCTTGTGATTGTTCAGTTGTTTATAATCCTCTTGAGGGGGGCGTTGTGTATGCTGCTGTGTGCTGTAAGAAGTCACGTGGCACACGAACACTAGTAATAAATAATTCTGTAAATATTCTTGAGTTGCCAGATTATGTAGATGAGGAATGAGTCAAGAGAATAGACTTCTTACCTTCATCGTAATTACCATAATTCATCCTCTCTTTATGGTGTGTTTTTTTCCCCCGTGCGGATGACTGAATCCCACAGAAACTCCAGTTTTCTTTCTAAATTACAGTGAGAAAGATTTAAACTTTGTTCTTTGGTTCCATTTACTTGGAAGTAATGCTCTGTTTCTGAAGAGAGATGAACAAGAGACTCTGTTGCTGTTTCCCCTTTTAATAGCTGCCATTCAGGGAAGAGAAATACGTTGTTATTGCTGTTTTTCGGTTAAAGGTATCGTCCCTCAGAAGGATGGGCACATTCAACTTCAAATCAGACATATTCCAGATAATGGAATTTACTTCCAAGTGAAGCAGAGAAAGCAAGATGATAGCAGTCATCCAATATCTCAGGGGTTGCCCCAAAGAAGAGGGAGTCAAGCTATTCTCCAAAGCACCTGAGGGGCAGGAGAAGAAGCAATGGGTGGAAATTAATCAAGGAGAGGAGCAACCTAGAACTAAGGAGAAATTTCCTGACAGTGAGAACAATTAATCAGTGGAACAAACTTGCCTCTAGAAGTTGTGAATGCTCCAACACTGGAGGTTTTTAAGAAGAGATTAGACAGCCATTTGTCTGAAATGGTATAGGGCAGGGGTCAGAGGTGGGTTTCAGCAGGTTCTGACCAGTTCTGGAGAACCGATAGTGGAAATTTTGAATAGTTCGGAGAACTGGCAAATACCACCTCTGGATGGCCCCAGGAACGGGGAGGGAATGGGGATTTTGCAGTAATCTTCCCCTGGAGTGAGGTTGGAATGGAGATTTTGCAGTATCCTTCCTCTGCCACACCCACCAAGCCACACCCACCAAGCCACGCCCACTGAACCAGTAGTAAAAAAAATTGAAACCCAATTTTGAAACCCAAGTGTCAAACTCAAGGCCCAGGTGCCGGATCCGACCCGCAGGGTGCTTAGATGTGGCCCATGGTGCTTCTGCCAGCGAAAACGGAGCTCGGGAAGGCCGCGGACAGCATTCCCAAGCTCCGTTTTCACTGGCAGAGGGTTGCAGGAGGCCATCACAGCTGAAAACGGAGCTCGTAGAGGCCGTTTTCACTGGCAGAGCCCTCGGGCCACCACAGGCGCCCCTGAGCCACCACAGGCGCCCCCGACACG
>JANHFT010001970.1:262540-275690 GCA_032467955.1 Pseudoxenodon macrops | reverse complement strand
TGTTCTATTCTATTCTATTCTATTCTATTCTATTCTATTCTATTCTATTCTATTCTATTCTATTCTATTATGTAGTGGAGGTTGTTTTTCTACCAATCCATATTCCCTCCTTATTCCACAACAACCCTTCTCTATATCTCTCCCCTCTTTCCTCTTCCCTCCCTTCCTCTCTTCTTTTCTACTTTCTTCTTTCCTCCTCTCTTTCTCCTTCCCTACTTCCCCTTCCTTTCCCCCTCTCCTCCCCTCTTCCTCCCTTTCTAACCCTCTCTCCTCCCCTTGCTTAACAACAGAAGTTCTATTCCCAATTGTGGTCATAAATCAACAACTACCATATTAGCTCTTACTGCTATGATTCTCTGTACTTAAAGAAGAGGCTGTAGTAGCCAATTAGTACCAGATGCCAGGTAAGAGGCTTATATACTGTATGTCTTGCGTAAGCACTGGGATTCTGGCCTCTCTTACAGCTCTTATTGCTCAAAACACATCTAATAAACACATATTAAAATTACAAACAAATCAATGTTTCATTTGCCCATTGTAATCACAGAATGTTTTATGTAACTTATTTAATATCTCACCATCTTAACTAAGGAAGAGCACATTCACACTAATGATGTTTTATGTGCCACATAAAATGCCAGTTCAGTTCTTTTCCCAAGGTCATAAAGTGAGTTTCACTTCTGAACATAGATATGGCTCGGATTCAAGTCCAACATTCTATCCACTGTTTGTTTAGGGTTATACAATGTTAGCAAGGGTTTCGTTTCTTTCCAATCTGTATTTCTTTCTTATTCTAAATGTCTTAACATTATGCAGACTGTAGAGTTTTAGAATTCAGAGTAGGCTTTAGAGGCTATTGTAGAATATAGAATGCAGAATACAACTCTAATACCCTTGGAGGGGACCAGAGGTGGGTTCCTACCAGTTCGGACCGGTTCTACCAAGTAGGTAGTAGGCCGCTGGTGACGTCACAGAGCCGGTTCTGCTGTGCAGAAGCCATGTTTCCAGCACTGCGCATGCGTCGCCATCTTGTTTTCTGCCTTTTTTTTCTATTGGAAAAAATTTTTTTTTTATTCTGCGCATGCGCAGAAGTCAAGTGTCCAGCACTGCACATACGTCGGCATCTTGTTTTCAGCCTTATTTGGGGTGAATTTTTGGGAGCTTTTTTCTACTGCACATACGCGAATGCACATGAGGCATGCCCACAGGGCACGGGAGGCAGCGAACCGCCGGCGAGGTAAGTTAGAACCCAGCCCTGGTGTATGCGTGCTTCATGCATGCACATGTAGTGCGATCCTGACAGTAAAAATATGCAGAACCCACCCTTGATTAAAACTGAACTTCAAAGCGGGATTCAAAGTGTATTAAAAAGACAGAACATTAATAGGATAAGAACGAGAGAAAGAGAATGTCAATAGCTCATCAATAAAACAAAATGTATAGGTTTCAAATGTCATTTATGTTAAATATTAAATAAAATCCAAAGTAACGCCATTAAAACTACTCTGTTTTGGTAAAGTGTTTTTTTCCCCCTACTCAATTGGTCTCGACTAAGATCATCTTGGTAACTCTCTCCACAGTAACTCCAACCCCCCAATGTTTTGGGGCTGCATTTCCCCAAATTCCTATTCACCCCTGGTTTTTGTACTTATAAATTCTGTGACTGCTATCTATTCAAGGTTTTGTGAGATGTTAGGGATTAAAACTGAAGGAATTTTCTCATTCAGTTTCTTCCCACTGCTCCACTAGATGAAAGAAAAACAATGGGAGGCTAAAACTAGCTTTTGCAGAGAGAGAGAAAAAGATTAATCAATAGTAAGTTTCCCTTTCTTCCATGTTGCAATCTAATCAAGGGTGTCCAGGTGAGAAGTAAAGTAGATCCTCCAAAGACCATTCGTTTTGAAGCCAGATCCAGTGCTGATAAAACATGTATTAGCCAAGTTTTCATTCTGGATTAAAAAGTGTTGAACTCACTAAAAGGTAAGATATAAACTTTACAGTCCAGTAAGTCATTCTTTGATGAAAAAGACCAGGCTGGAAGGTGGGAAGGTCATGTGGATGTAGAGCCTGGAAACTTTATCTCAGGGACGAGACATTCCATCTGATGACCAACCTTGAGTGTTTTCTGCAGGGTTTAAGAAAGCAGGATAGTGCAGGGCAGTGTTTCTCAACTTTGACAACTTTAAGATGCTTGGATTTCAACTCCCAGAATTCCCCACCAGCAGCATGCATGCAACAACAACAAAAAAGATGTTGAGACTCTAGAAAGAGTGCAGAGAAGAGCAACAAAGATGATTAGGGGACTGGAGGCTAAAACATATGAAGAACGGTTGCAGGAACTGGGTATGTCTAGTTTAATGAAAAGAAGGACTAGGGGAAACATGATAGCAATGTTCCAATACCTCAGGGGCTGCCACAAAGAAGAGGGAGTCCAGCCATTCTCCAAAGTACCTGAGGGTAGGACAAGAAGCAATGGCTAGAAACTAATGAAGGAGAGAAGCAACTTACAACTAAGGAGAAATTTCCTGACAGTTAGAACAGTTAATCAGTGGAACAGCTTGCCTCCAGAAGTTGTGAAAACACTGGAAGTTTTAAAGAAGATGTTGGATAACCATTTGTCTGAGGTGGTATAGGGTTTCCTGCATAGGCAGGGGGTTGGATTAGAAGACTTCCAATGTCCCTTCCAACTCTGTTATTCTATTCTATTGTATTCTAATAAGATTATTGTTGAATGAAAGTTACAATAGCTGGTTGTTGTTGTTTTAAATCAGGTAACGCTCTATTGTCCCTGCTACTTTCTCCTATTGTCCTGCTATGCTAATGCGCTGTGATTCGGGTAAGTGACATTGCTGTCTGTAGTTGAGTTGTGATAAAGATATACATGGGCTGCTCTCAGAGATCATGCAATTAATCTGCAATTAATCCAAAATACAGCAGGACAGCCATGTATCACCTCTACTACTTAATCTATGCTGGTAACCTGTAAAATTTGGGATGCAATACAAATTACTAGTTTTGATCCATTAATCTGAGGACTGCCTTTCTCCCATTGTTTCTGCCTATCAAATAAGATCTCCCAGAGAGGGTATGCTGCAGGAACCAAATAATATGAATTTATGGAACCAGGTTGCATGCCTACTCTGAAATGGCAGCTGCTCTCCTGAAGTGCATGTTGCCAGAGACTGCCCCCACCCTGATGTCCTTTAAGCAGGCTTTGAAAACCTTTCCTCTAGTCCGGGGGTAGAAAGCCTATGCCCTGGAAGGAATTCCCAGGGCATATGTGTTTCAATCCATAGGTTTTCATCTCCTTCAAGTTATATTGTATTGTATTGCATTGTATGTTTTTTAGCTCTGTGCAGTCCAGAGTTGTGAGTTGGGGAATTGTGATTGCTAAATAAATAAGAATGAATATAAACAATGTTTTATAAATGACCGTAGCATAGAGGCAAGTTAGTACAAGACAACTACACTGTGTATTAAGAATATCTAAGACAAATAATTTCTCTCATACACAAAAGCAATTTTTTTATACTGGACTAGGAAAAAAACTTGTTGAATTTACTAAAAAAATTACCAAAAAATTAAGTTATTCATTAAATCAGAAGGATGTTAAGAAGAAACCTTAAGTTTAAATGTGTGAGAGTATTAACCTGTTTTATATCTTTACAATAGCAGGAATGGTCAACTGTGTATAACTTCATTCTTATCTGCAGTAAAAGTTCCAAGCCAGCTGAGCCCTGTCTAAAAATTTTCAGGCAAGTCAGCCATAAGAGTTATTTGAATCTAATCCAGGGGTGAAATCCAGCAGGTTTTGACAGGTTCTGGAGAACCAATAGCGGAAATTCTGAGTAGTTTGGAGAACCGGCAAATACCACCTCTGGCTGGCCCCAGAGTGGGAATGGAGATTTTGCAGTATCCTTCCTCTGCCATGCCCACCAAGTCATGCCCACCAAGCCACACCATGCCCACCAAGCCACTCCTACAGAACCGGTAGTAAAAAAAATTGGATTTCACCACTGATCTAATCCATATGTTTGGTACCTAAATTTTTGGAGTGAAATTCACACAATTATCATCATATGTTTAAAGTAATCAGTGATTATAAGCACACAGGTTTTTTGGCTATGTACATTGGCAAAGATTGTTCCACACAGTATTTGGAATTTATCTAGACATGCACTCTTTATTCATGGAATACAGCCAAATTACTTACAATGAAAAACTGAAAGGACAAATCTATACACAATTTGTAAAGGTACTCATGACCATCAATATTTGCATTAGTATTATATTGACAGAGAGGAAAGAAAAATAACTTTCAGTCAATCTGTTCTATTTGTCATTAGTTGATAACAAGTTTCAGAGTATTTTTCTGGTTGTTGTTGTTTTTAATAAAGTACTTTTTTTTAAAATTGTTCAGATAAGTCACACATAAATAAATAAAAATATGCAACTCCTGCTATCCTTGAATCTTTTTCGTCTGGAGGTTTGTCCAAAATGTGATATTTGCTACCACAAACAATAAGACTATTGTTTAACATTTAATATATCATTTAACTATCATCATCTCTTTAACAATCTACTAACTCTATTTCTAAAATACTATTATTTTCCTATACTCACATGGCAAGGAAAAACATTTAATGTTACATCCCTAAATTCCTAAACCATCCCATGCCATTCTGTACCCATATGAATAAAAGCTTCACAAAAATATGTACTACTATTATGTATCTGCTATTTATTGCTATGTCCTATTTAAAATTATGTAGCTTGAGTAATATTGGAATATCATTGTTCATATATTTT
This sequence comes from Pseudoxenodon macrops, assembly GCA_032467955.1. Classification (NCBI taxonomy): domain Eukaryota; kingdom Metazoa; phylum Chordata; class Lepidosauria; order Squamata; family Pseudoxenodontidae; genus Pseudoxenodon; species Pseudoxenodon macrops. The sequence goes on along the minus strand of JANHFT010001970.1, from coordinate 270,881 downwards.
AGTATAAAAAGAATAAATATATCATAAACAGTTCTTACATTTTCTTCAAAACCGTATGTTCCAAAACGTTTCAGTACCAGTGTATGATGGGGAAGTCTGCAAAAAAGCATGAGCAAGATCTACCATCATACATACTGATCATAAACAGTCATAGAAGACTAAAGAAGATAACATTCATTGTTGAAGTGTCAGAAATTCTAATTTCAAAACTTTAAGTATAATAATTATAGTTATTTCTATGGAAATTACACACAAAAAAGATATAACAGAAAGATTGTTAAGTGGTTTTAATTCCAGATTTGAAACTTGCTATGTTCTCCACATGATTAATATGCATGAGCTCAAAATATAACCATGGTTTAGTGAATCTTATGACTGAGCCAAAATTCAACAGAAGTACTGTGACTTATGGATATGGATATATGGATATACCCGTGTTTCCCTGAAAATAAGACAGGCTCTTATTTTCTTTTGACCCCCGAAATAAGCGCTTGGCCTTATTTTCAGGGATGTCTTATTATTTTTGAGGTGCAGGAGGTGGCGAGCGTGGTCACCTCACGGCTGCTGCTGTTTTGGGGAGGGCTTATTTTTGGGGGACAGCTTATTTTAGCGCATGCGCTCAAAAGCCTGATTGGGCTTATTATCCAAGGAGGTCTTATTTTCAGGGAAACGGGATATGATGTAGAAAAATCTGTCAAAGCTGGGAAAGAAAGAAAAGAATATATTATGATTTTGGGGACATCCAAATAATGGATCCAATCCAAATAATGACATTTAGATATGTCATTATCAAATGATTTGAGACCTAATTCTCCATGCAGTATTTTAAAAATGATTTTAAAAATTATTTCAGATGACATTCTTGGAAATCTTTGGGTTGGGATATATGGAAACAGCATTTGGGAACATTTTTTAGAAGTTGTGCTTTCTGATTAGGTATGTTTTTAACGTAGTAGTAGTATACGCACATCCTTTTATTAATGATTCAACTTGTGCAAACAGCTATTTTCCAATTATTTTTGCCATACATGGGGTGAAAATTTGCAGGCAGAAAATCCTCAATTCCTTTTTTTAAAGCTAATTTACATAGCTATAAATAACAATGCATTTTATTTTAAAATATAATTTTATGCTCGGCTGTAGAGAAATTCAAGCATTTACAGGGTTTTGGAAAAGACATCCAAATGGCATTATGCTGAGGAAAATAAAAACAAAAAAATATTTAAATTAGTGGTAATCTTAGTTAAGTACTTCCTTCCAAGTATTACAGACACCAATAGTGAGTCACTTACTGGTTATTCTCCCAGTACTTGCTATTTAATACTGTGATGCATTTCAGTTGCAGTGAATTTTAAAAGCACAAGGGAGATCTTGTGGAACTAAATGCTAACACTGCATTTATGCAGAGGTCCTCAGGGTTTTTTTCACTTTCTGTGAAAATTTCACCTGATTTTCACATCAACCATTACTATTATAATTTAATCATAAGCATTGTTAAATTTCTGCACAATGACAGTCACTTTTTTCCTATCTATCTTTTCCCCCAGTATAATATGTGTGTGGCATTAAATACTTGTAACCATTTTTAACCAAAGCAGCAGATCTCAAAATTCATAGAAGGGAGTCCCATTAATGGCACTCTGTTGTCTTATTCAGGAAACGGTAGTGAGGAATTCCCTTTTCCTTTTGTGCTATCCATTGTTCACTAATGGTTTTCTTTTGTAACCTGATAACTAAAGTTGGAATGTGGGGTTTTCTGACCTGAGAATAAATCCATTTGAAAGACTTGGTTTCCTAGGCAACATGGATATGACATGTCTCTCTCACCAATCTCCCGTAGTGACTGATCAGTTTAATCTTCACTATCTAAGATTCACTGAATCCAGTGGCCAGTAGTAATAAAAAAATGTCTAGTTTCAGAAATTAAAACAACCTTAAAAGCAATTTTACAAACACAACATTATTATTAGAACATTTATATACAACAAAATGGGTTGTCAGTAATTATTTTGGCCTCCTATTAATACATATACACACATCAACAAATAACTTAAAAGGTCAGCTGAAGCTATTTTAAGTTGGCAAATTAGATTAGGAAACTGGCTCACCTAATAGTAACATATGTGAGCACATAGTCAACAGTCCTTGCAAACATGCAAGATGGATTCATGAAGCTTTCTCATGAACAGAATGCTGACATGGAATTGTTTTCAGTTTAATATATCCCTCCACTGCGACTTGAAGAAGGGATTTAACTTGTAGCCAGGGTCTGAATGACTCTTCATATTTATGGACAGGAAACATAATGATTCCCTTGATGGCTCCTTATTTAGGAGAATAGTTTGTTCACACTATACAGTATGTAGCTTATTATCTCAGTTCATATCAAGGCAAAACATGGCTAGGACTGATTTAACTCAGTAATGATTTGCAGTCAGCCAGAAAGCTAGAATCAGAAGCCATGACTGAGAAAGATTTTCAAGCCGTGGGTTGTGCTAATTATAATTCTGTGCCATGGATAAATTAGCATATTTTCCTTAGAGGATTTGTTCTACCTTTAGAAGGGTCCAGTCAATGTTGAAAGATAAGTACAGCTAAAGCATGAGTTGCTAAATATAAAGAAAAAAGAATGCTAACATATATTGCAGTTCCAATTTTGTCTAGCATTGCATCCATGCATAGTGTTAATTCAGGAATTTTTAATCTGTGGTTTGTCAGATGAGCCCATAATGGCTTCGTTCACACATAACAGTATGCCAGTGATGGCGAACCTTTTAGGTACCGAGTGCCCAAAGTGCATGTGCGTGGCAAAAATGCAAGGTGTGGGCACATGTGCACCCTGTGCATACGCCCGCACTCCATGCATGTGTGACAGAGACCCAAAAACCAGCTGGCCAGCGGGAGGCACACACACATGCATGGCAGAGACCCAAAATAGGGTGATGGTGCACATGCCCACAGAGAGGGCTCTGCATGCCATAGATTTGCCACCACTGCACTATGCTATAGTGGGAATGAGCACTAAGAAAATTACATTATGGTGTTCCGTCCTGACTGTTAGATCCTATAGTATGTTCTAAGATAAAGTTATTGAAAGTTATAATTTGGTATGAACGAAGCCTACTGTGACATTTGTCTCCAGTTATCTGATCCAGAAGCAATATTTTGCAATATATCTACTGTCTAGCTTATGGCACATTGTATGTAGTCTGTGGAATTTGAAGATTGACTTGTTTGGCAGAGTGTGCTGGTATGAGAACAGTTGCACCTTGGCATGACAAGTTGTTTTATAATGACCTTGGTCCCTTTCTTTATAATTTGCACATAGCCCTACAAAGATAACAGGAAACAAAGAGCAGATCTAGGCTTACTGTGAGTAAGGAGGAGGTGGTGACTTATACAAAATAGAAAGGGCAATCCACTAAGCAATTCCCATTTGTTTCAGTGGACATGCAGGAAAATTTCCTAATCCCTCATGGATTAGTGTTAAATGGAAGGGAGAGAAAAGGCTAACTTGTAGCTCTCCCCATTTTGACACCAAATTTCGCTTGGCCTTTCGTTCAGAGCATCTTGAATTCAGAGCACGATTGTTGATTGCCGAGAAAAAGAAAATTAGGCTGGATTAGGGTGTTGAAAGAACAGGAAAGGGATGAATTGAGGTAATGGAACATGAGCAGTCTCGTTCTAAAGCCTTTCCAGTATCTTCCCTTTAAACCAGTAGATTGTGATGGAATCTTTCTCTTCCTTCACATCCTCAGAGACAAGGCTAGTGGCGTTCTTCCACTCGTTTCTTACGAACTAGAGAGAGAAAGGGACAAATATGGTAAGTGTCCCAAAATATTTTTTTCTAATTTTGTAACTTTTTTTGTAAAGGTGATTAATAAACAAATGTATTTATCTCTACACCAGCAGTGGGTTGCTACTGGTTTGACCCAGATCCACGAACTGATAGCAACAGGATTTACAACCCATTCCTGGTTTACACTTGTGTTCACCCCTTTCCACCATGGGACCAGTATCATTTGTCATCCTTTAATTTTGTAGTAAATCTACAGTAAATTTGGACAACAAATCACATCTTGTTTATTATTTAACCTAAACAAATATGCACATTCTGGGTTCCTGTGGTAGCTTATTTACAAACTTCATTTTACACAGTGCAACTTGCATTGTTTGGAAATCCGACATAAAGAATAAAGTGTTGCTGAAACACCAACAAGGTGGATATTAATTCATTTTCATCAGTATTTGTTTTTCTTTGATATATATGGTTCAGCCATCATTGTTTTATCATATTATTTCACTATAAGGTAAAAACAGGAGTTAGTTTCCAAGTGATTAGCTAACCTGATAAGAATGCTTCTGGTACAGTTGTTATGTTTGTAACCCTCTCACCATACCCTCAGAATGTAAAGAAAAACATTCTTTATCAGTAGACAAACTCCTATAAAGAAGATATCTGTTTATTTTTACAATGATGGTCACTCCTTCTAGTCCACTCTTGCTTCATCAATTTCGTTTTGTGTTAAGAGAGGCTGGTGTATAAGATGTGCCATTTTGTAATTGCCCAAAGAAGACTAGGCATATTTTTCCTAGTTCTGAATTGAATCCAGCATTTTTCTCAGTAAGGATGATCCTGAGCTTTCACCAATCTGAAGGGTTGGTATCTTACCTAGATCATTATTTTTAGTGATGGCAGCTGCCACCCTGGTTCTTGGGCCTTGCTTTGTAAACTGGTACCCAAATTTGAGAATCTGCGAATTCTCCTCCAACATCTGAGCAATCTCCATCTCCACCGCTGTGCCAAGCTGTTGTCTCTGAGAAAGCAACCGAGATTGAATCAAATGGAAAATATAATTGCTGGTTCACAGCAGCGTCCCTCTTTATAGACAACTTTCAACCTAAATTGATATCATCATCATCATCCATGTGATTTCATTCACAAAACTAAAGTCTCTAAGGGCTAAACTAGATCTAATATTTGGTGTGGGGTGGTGCGCTTATCATAGTCAAACAATATTCACTTAACCGTGTTATTAATTTAACAGCTGCAGTGATTCACTTAACAACTGTGGCAAGAAATGGGGCAAAACTCACTTAACGAATTTCTCACTTAGCAACATAAATTTTGGGCTCAGTTGAGGACCACCTGTACAAAGTCAAGCAGGGATTTGCATTTTGAACAAACCAGATACTAATCCCTCCCCCCTGAAATAATTTCCTATCTTTATTAATCTACTTTGCCACTGTAAGAGGGAAAATGCTAGACTAGGGAAATTCTAATCTCTTACAGTAACATATTTCTGAGTGTAAAAGAAACATTAATATTTCTTTTTCAGGGTTCCTGCGTGATTGAATTTTAGCATACTAAGAAAAATCAAATATATACGTACATTAAATCAGGCTTATCCTGCCACTTTGAGCTCTGTCTTATTACAAGATCCCAAACAGCAATTTTTAGAGTCCAGCCAAACTGAACTTCCACTCTGCTATCCTTTCCTTACCTGATTGTCAATTTTGATTTCTGTCAGTACTTCATTTCCTTTCAGAGCTTCAACCAAAGCAAGGATGCCTGTCCCAGTGATAAAATTGGATTCTATATTTAAACTTTTCAGGGTCTTGCTTACTTTTAGCGTATCTGCAAAAGCCTGAAAAGAAACACAGCGGTTTTGTTTCTGTTTGCCTTAAGAAATATTACATTTCAGAATTCACTTTTCCACCATTGTCACCTCAAAATAGATGTGAAAATAGTTGGATACAGTATGAATATGTTAAATAAAGGCATTCACGGAAAATCCAAAACAGCACAAGCCTGCAACTTTTCAAACATGAAAGTTTACTTTGTTTATATTTTACCGTATTTATTTATTCTGCATTATTTTCTAATACTTTTTTATCAACCCAGTATTAAAATAGAATATGTAATTTCCCCCAAGAAAACCTCACCATCGCAACAGGGTCATTGCTTCGAGTAGCTGCCAGGCTGAATTTTTTCACATGGTTATTGGTTTCCAGAGCCTTCGCAAACTCTTTAAGAGTTGGAATTGGGATGTTCTACATAAGATTAAAAAAAAAAAAGCTCTAGTGTAATTGCTTGAATTGAATAGATTCCAGGGTAGTCATATAGTGAACTGGTTCTGTCAAAGTGGAAATAAGCCAAAACCAAACCGTAAAAGAATCAACGTTTTGAGCAGGTCTCTAATTTTAATTTGGATTATAACACATTTAATAATATTTGTATCCCACCTTTCTATAAAATAGCATCAAGACAACTATTTAAAATAAAACAAGATAACTGGTCAGGCAAATAAATTACGATCGATCTAAAGCTAATAAAAGACAAACACATTTTATCTAACTAGATAAAGTAAAGAAGCTTTAAAAACAGAAGAGGCACAGAGCACATGGTTATTTCGATCTCACGCTAAAAAATGTTGTGACTAATCATTGGTCTTTTAAATATTTCAGCATAGCTTTTTGAAGGGAATGAAATTGCAATTCCTCATCCTCTGAAGTACCATTACCCTGATCAGTTTTATGTTTGTAGAGAATATATATATATATATATATATTTAAATTCAATTTGAATACTGACATTTAATATCTGCTTCATAACATCTTTGATGGATAGTCTAGACAAGAAAAAAATAAAGCCCAGTTCAACATATTTTACAAGTTAAGACTGGGACAATAAAACAATTGAATTCGACTTTGATAGAAGTACCTTTATGTTGTTCAGATTGACTTCTTGGAGAGTGGGATCGTTTGCCTTAATTCTTTGCAAACACGATTCAACATTTGTTGGGTTAGGTGGTTCCTCAAAAACAGGCTTGACTTTTTCACCTTTAACCACATCTGGAGGGAGAACAAAAGCACTAATGCCACCCTTCCGTCCATATGCCATTAATGCGGAATTTTCTTTAGAAATACTTTTTTTCAGTAAAGTGGCACATGCATTCCGGGCCACCAATTATAATCTGATAGATTATTTTATAACAGCTTCTGACTTTCTCATTTCCACACAGTCATCTTTGTCTCCTTGTTTTGAACGCTTTTATCCACTCCTAACAATTTGATGGTGATGTCAGGTTGCCTAGTACGCATGGCTGTAAAGTTTGATCTTGCAAACACTTTATCCCTTAATCAAGACTTTTGTTTACTCAACAAAAGGCTTTTCAGAAAGGCTGTCAAGTTCTCTTCCTTTTCTTGCAGATAACTAGGCATAAGCATTCATAAATTTTCATACATTATGGTAATTAAAAATATGGTTTTGGCTTAGCTGATTATGTAAACATAGCCAATTCAATAAATCATGATTAAAACCAGGGCATGGGTTAAGTTCATGTTTAACTTCTCATAGCCAGCTATGTTTTCGGGTTATATAACTTAGTTCGCAGAAACTGCTAAAATAAATTCTTCACTAGCTATTCTAATTACGTTTTAAAAAAAATACTACTGCCTTAAGGGGGAAAATATTATTTTTGGAACAAAAGTGCCTGACAGAGCAAGTTCCTAATTGCCTCATTCACGATGGGAATGCAGTTTAGGAGACCTGCCACATTGACCCATTGCTAATTGGATCTTTGCAACAATCATCATAATCATCACAGTGGGAAAAAGATTAGCAGCATAAGATGTTTGATGGTTGCAGAACATTGATCTCCTGCTTGGCGTGATAGGGTGCAGGGTCTTTACTTACTTTTCACAATTCCTTTGCCATCTTGACCGGTGGTTCCTTCATCAAACTTCGGGTTGTTGACCAAGTTGTGAACTCCGAGGACAGCTAGAAGTACCAGAGATACCAGCAATAAGATGGCTTGAAAAGAAATGGCCTTCATCTAGAACCTCCGGCTTTTCTCCTAGAATTCTCCCATGTTACCCATCAGTAGCTAATATCAGTAGAGGAGGGTAATCAGGTGGATTGTTTTTCATGTAGGGTGATTTATTTAAATTAATTTATACTGCTGTTTAGGAAACTTTGCCTCTTCAAAGAAGCTTACCATTTTACATAATTGAAAATGCAAAGTGTAACCCAATAAAACCTGGAATGTAATCGCAAAAATTAAAAAAAAATCCGGTTTAAAAAATGGAAATGGGCTTATCATTTATATGAAAGCAGATGGGAATGATGAGTTTAAACTATAGCAGTTAAATTGATTGAGATAAAAACTATAGCACCATGATGGCGAACCTATGGCATGCATGCCACAGGTGGCACGCGGAGCCATATCTGCCGGCATATCTATTGCCATAGATCAGCACCTGTATACATATTTGCAAATACAATCAAGATATATAAAAGATAAGAGACAATTTGGTTTTAATTTAAAACAGATAGAAT
>JANHFT010001970.1:79344-90584 GCA_032467955.1 Pseudoxenodon macrops | reverse complement strand
TAGAGAGATAGATAGATAGATAGATAGATAGATAGTTAGATAGATAGATAGATAGATAGATAGACAGACAGACATACATATATGGATGTAGAGATAGATATGGATGGATGGATGGGCACGTAAAGATAGACAGACATGGATGTAGAGATTTCCATGCACCCCCTTTTTAAAAAAATACAAAGACCATTGTCACCATCTTTTGTGTACTTTTCAATGCAGAAATGTTTCGGGGGGGAATTGGGGAGAATGCAGGTATCCAGTGCAAGTGATGGCATTTTGGAATATAGGACTTTTTAAAAGCAACTTTAAAGGGTAGGTTTTCATAGGGGCAGCCAATAAATAATTCCCTCAACACTGTTAAACTATTCACTAAGTCTGCATTATGATTACTATTAATCTTCTCACCGTTCCTATCACCCATCTCCTCTCACTTATGACTGCAGGACTGTAACTTATTGCTGATATCCTTACATTATATTGATATTGTTTCCTGATTGCTTATTTGTACCCTATGACTGTCGTTATGTGTTGTGCCTTATGATTCTTGACGAATGTATCTTGTCTTTACACTGAGAGCATCTGCACCAAAGTCAAATTCCTTCTGTGTCCAACCACACTTGGCCAATAAAGAATTCTATTTTATTCTATTGATTGGACCCAAGAAACAGATGAGTTAATGAATAGGATACCAAAACGCCTTACGTTATTGCTGAATTCATCCCTCCCAACAATAACCTTTCATACAAGAGACTGAAAAATAAAGACTTTTTAGCGTTTTCCTTTTATTTAGACATTTCTTCTAAAGATACAGCATTTATGAAGCATACATTTATTAATTATGTCAGACACCATGACAATTCCAAGCTTAAGTCATTCGGATTAACATTTTGGTTTCTATCTACGCCTAAGTGGGTAAAAGACCTCAAACCCTGTTGTTTTTGCTTCAAAAGGAACTGCAAGTTTAAAAGGACAAACGATCAAGCGATTACAAAAGAAAATCAACAGTTGAAATGTGTCCAGTTTTAAAAGTCTCAAAAGAAAAAAACAAAACAAATATACAGCGGGTTGAGACAGCACACTAACTGAAGAGTGTTGCTTTGAGAAAGGAAAAAGGGGTTTGGGATTGAGAATACTCTGTGTCTGTCTGTAGACCTGAAATTATGGTTTATTTTGCTAAAATCTGCTGTGGGTGAGATTGGATGTTCTGGGACAACCTAAACCACAAAAGCTGATCACTTTGTGCCAGCAGGAAAGACCTATTATGAATAGTGCAAATTTATTGTGACTGATGTCTTGATGCACAAAGTTTTGTAGACGTGGAAACAGACAAATCAATGCCCCCAGCCCTCTTGGGATATTCTGGGTGGGTGGGCACTGAAAACGAATAGGTCCAGCACAAGCAAGAAAGAAGCTGTATGATCAAAGCAAGCAAGTTTTGAATACGGTGCATTTAATCCTTCCTTGCAATTTTCTTGGGGGCTTTTAAAAGGATGCCCAGAATTGCAAGACTCCATAAAACAAAAATTGTTCCAGACTAAGCCAGAAACATTCTTCCAATCGATCACAAGATTACATTGTTGGAGCAGTTGGAAGAAAAACGAAAACTATCTGAAACCTCATGAGGTAATTATTGGAGGAAATAGTTTGGGTCTATACATTTTTAAAAGCACATTTGGGGGAAGACGAAAATTAAAGCATATCAGTTAAAAAAAGAAAAGCAGATGGCAACACTTTCACATTAAAACAACATGATCATGTTTTAAAGGGGGGGGAGAAAAATAAGCAAAACTTGATTTGTGTTAGATGCTACAAATTCTACCTTGAAAACAGCTGGTTTTCTAGCAGGTAACAGTAAAATATTAGACCCATAAAAAGTGCACGTAAAATACTGATATGGAAAGTGTTGGATGAATTACAGAGCACAGTTAAACTCGGAGCTCCTTTAAAACATGGAAAGCAGCATTCGGTTTTAATGTGACAGAAAGATATATATTTAATCAGGTTACGCAGTCGGAGGATACTGCCAACAGGCAACCCATCACTCTTATTAGTAAACAAGACACAATAAGGCTTTTATACAAATAAAAACGAAAAAAAATTAAAAACCATATATCTAAACGGTATCATCATCGCTTGTGGAATTGTCAAATTCTTGAAAGAAAAAAACAAAAACAAATTATTCAGTTGAAATGAAAAGGCAGGATTCCAGTACTTCTAGAGACTCAGTAGGAAGATATCCTTGGAGGGGGAAATTAATTGGGCTGCTAGATTTTAAAAGTAGTGCTGTCCCCTTACATAATTTCTGTTACAGCCTTTTCATTATGCAGCTGCGATGTCCAACCTTGGCAGCTTTAAGGCCTGTGGACTTCCAATCCCCAGAATTCACCAAGGCAGCATGACGGGCTGGGGAATTCTGGGAGTTGAAGTCCACAAGTCTTAAAGCTGCCAAGGTTGCACACGTCTGTTGTACAGTATGCTAAGAATCCAGTGAGAGTTGAGAAGTTAGCGTACTTTGCCATCTGAGTAGCCACCTAAGATTCTGAACATGAACTCTCATAATCCACAACTAGTGTGGCAAATCTCGCTGGGAGCATGGGTGTAAAACTTAGGGGGGGGGAGAGATACCCCCCCCCCAAGCCAACCGCCAATGCCAAATGGTGTCACCAGTTCAGCAAAGCAGATTCAGCGTCTCTGGAAACATTCTTTGATGCTCCATTATTGCCCTAAAGATGAAGGATTAAAACTCTTATTCTTTTGTATTTTCACCTTCTCTTAAGAAGGGTGTTTTAGACACCTATTGTTTGACTGCACAGCACACACCCACACAGAAGAGAAAATGACCACACAACAAACAGGAAATTGACTAATTTACACCTGTGGCAGGGAGATTATGAGAATAGAGTCCAGATCATTTAGGAAGCCATTACGGTGGAAATGGCCACTCTAGGACCTCAACTTTCAGCTCCTTTGTGGTATCAAACCCCAACCGGCTAGAGCCACAGAGGACTAGAGCCACAGAGGACGTGTACCTTTTAAAAGAGCATTTAAAAGTAATCCTAGGAGGGACACACTCTCTTAGTCACTTTTGTAAACATAGTGCCAGTTATAAAAGAAAATGCACATTTTCAAGTAAAAACCTATTAATGTATTATAAATAAAGAACATGTATTAAAGGCAATACTTGAGTACCTGAATATTTCTTTTTTTTTTAAATAATATCAAAGATCATATGCTTCCTTCCCACAATAAAACAAAACAAAAAGAATGGGCCCAAATCAGGCCTCTTTTATTTACCTCAACAGTTTTCCCTGTCAGTCACATCTCTTTCGCACATGAAAACCTCTTTAAACCTGTTTCAAGTGACAGCATCTTTTAGGTGCACAGAGAAATTAAGTCCAGTACTGTTGGACCATTTTAATAACGTGCATTTACAGCAGAGATATGTTTGAAAATAAACATAATTCAATTGTTAGGATAAATTAAAATATTGCACACGGCAGGCTAGGGATATGTAACATCATCTTTTGTATTTCTGGTCAACACTGACCGTACCTGGTTTTTAAAAATTTATTATTATTATTATTTTAAGGGAGCCTGGAGAACTTTAGGTGAAGATCCACAAGTATTTCAAAATGTCAGTTTCACACTGGGGAAAATCATGACAACTATTGTATCTGCAGCCTGAGAGATTTTGGCAAAATCTTTTCATCAGATTATATGCGTGTGTCCAAATGAAATGTTCCCATGGAAACAGAAAATGAATATTTCCTCTTTAAAAAAAAAAAAAAAAAGAGTCCAAATGAGGAGGGATAGTATTACTTTTTTTTTTTAAATGAATGTGGAGCAAGCTTTTAAGAAAATCATAAGATTGGGAGTGGGGCTAATGGTAGGGAAATAGCTTCTTTTTCAGGATTAAATGTTTGAGGTGCATTTTAGCTGAACCCTATCCCTATTTTAAAAAAAAACTCTTCCCCAACCTCCAAAATAAATATTACACACTCTCATTACATACCCGGCAAATAAAAAAACCGAAAAGCAACGTATACCAAAACAATAAATAAATATAAAATATAATATTGTTGGGTTGGTTCTTTGATTTTAGAAAACAGGTTCCAGAGTTTCTGAGATTGTGCTTAAGTTATCGTTTCCTGTTACTACTTATGTGTTTCTTGACACTGTCATAAATCTTATTAAAAGACTGGACTGTTTAAAGTTACAGTGATTTTATAAACCTGCATTTCTGCTCCTTAAAAATTATTGTACATTTAAAAGAACACCACAGACTGCCGACGCTTCTGATATGGTTTGAAACAGTACTAACAAGCAGCTCTATTATACCAGAACGTAAATCAAAATACTTTTGCATTCATTCATCATTTATCTCACACACTGACATAAATAAGGGAGGCAATCAAATTGATTTGATCAATTATCTCTCAGGTTGAAACCTATTTTTAAAAAAAAACACCTTAATTTAACCTGGTCCTAATGAATGGTCCTTTCTAAAGAGTATGACTATTTCTATTTATTTCAATGGTTTTGTATGGTTTGTGCAGGCAAAATGCCTGATGAGTGATACTGTATGTTGCCTGTCTCTGTTCCATTGTTCAGGTCTTTGAAATATATATATTTATATATGTATATGTGTGTCTGTGTTTATATACACATACACAGAAGCTACCGCTAAATATTTCCATCCTTCTGTGAAAATCGCAGCTGGCTTTTAGCTCCTGGTTGGTCCCTGATAACAGGCAAATCACTTGTGACTTAAGTATGCTGAAATGTCGGCTTTAGCTTCCTGACCAATCAGAAACACATTACGGATTGGCGGTAACACACTCACACCATTGCACTGGGATGACGCCGTCCCACTCAGTGGAGACGCAGAAACAATCTGGCGACTGTTTTCTACCAAAAACCCCAAAAAAAAGCCCTACGTGTAAAATACGGAATATAGGGAGGGATTCTTAGAACTGTTAAAACTCCTCTTCACACCGTTTTCTTTTTTGCCACCAGATGCACATTATTATTATTTTTTTTATCTTAAGGTGGAAAGGAAAAAAAAACCAATCGTGATGGATCAGTCACAGACCGTTTTTGGTTTACAATGCAAATATAAGACAGCTTGCAACCAACCGGGTGTGGGGGTGTGTGAAGAAACATTTAAGGTGTGTACTTGATGTTTTTCTTCACCTGAAAGCTTTAGGTAGGCCTCAGCGCGGGACGAGTTGATTTTTTTTTACAAATGGGCAATGGTTTCTATCACGCTTCCGGTGGTGAGAGAATTATGACGCATTCCAGTTTCCGGCAATGCGGTTTTACCTCATCTACACAATTCCCTTCCAGTCTCTTTTTCCTTCTATTCCTCCCCCCAAACCTCCCTCCCCCTCATGGCTTTTGACTCAAATTTATCTTCATCGTTAAAGAGATTGTAAAGTAGAAACTGATGGTCCAACAGCTTAACTCTGCTCTTGGTTCTCAGACCCGAGTGATGAATCCTAGGCCCAAACTCGCCGGGATCTGGATAGTTTCTAGCGCCAGAGAGGAAGGGTTGAAGGGGAAAGTGACAGGGAAAATATGCTTAGCATCCATGAGGAGTTGAGGAGAATCCTTCCTGTCTCGCATACGCAGCTGCAAAGAGAAGAGCGGATCACGTTAGTGTCTTGTTTAAATGCAGGCCGTCCTCGACTTACAACAGTTCTCTTAAAGTTACAGCGGCACTGAAAAAAGTTGAGTTATGGCCTTTTTTCACACTTAGGATTGTTGCAACAACCCCGTGGTTATGTGATCAAAATTCGGATGCTTGGCAACTGGCTCATATTTATGACGGTTGCAGTGTCCCGGGGTCACGTGACCCCCTTTTTGCAACCTTCCGACAAGCAAAGTCAATGGGGAAGCCTGATTCACTTAACGACTGCGTCACTAATTTAAGAACTGCAGTGATTCACTTCACAGCTGTGGCAGGAAAGGTCTTAAAATGGGTCAAGATTCACTTAAATGTCTTGCTTAGCAACGGAAATTTGGGGCTCAGTTGGGGTCATAAGTCCAGGACAACCTATACATATTTGGACATTTTACCCAAGATTGTTTGAATTATATACATTTTAAAAAAAACACCAATTCTTATTTATTTTAAAACAAAACAAATGACAAGATGTTATTTAAAAGTAAATTTGCAATGCTGATGGATATTAAACACTCCTTTGAAGGCACAAGCTTAGAAAGCAACGTTTCCATGAATGGCCTGTGGTCGTTGGCCACTGTTCTTGAATGTTTTCATTAATACAATTTCTCCTCAATTTATTGATAAAAGACAAATGTTTGCTGTCCTACTTCCTACCGGCTGAATGTGCCAGAAACTGCCTGGGAAAATTTTTCAATCCTCTTCCCAAAGGATCCGTAAATAGGGATCTTATCTGTTCCATCAATATGAAAACATTATTCTCTGTGACTCTCACACCTTTCCCCCCAAACTAAGCAAAGTCGGTTCCCCTTTGGAGGCAGGATGGCTCTTCTTAAAAAGGTTAAAGGTTCCCCCGCACATGTGTGCTAGTCGTTCCCGACTCTAGGGGGCGGTGCTTATCTCCGTTTCAAAGCCGAAGAACCAGCGCTGTCCAAAGATGTCTCCGTGGTCATGTGGCCGGCATGACTAAACATCGAAGGCACACGGAACGCTGTTACCTTCCCACCAAAAGTGGTCCCTATTTTTCTACTTGCATTTTTACATGCTTTCGAACTGCTAGGGTGGCAGAAGCTTGGGACAAGTAACGGGAGCTCACTCCATTATGCGGCGCTAGGGATTCGAACCGCTGAACTGCCGACTTTTCTGATCGACAAGCTCAGCCACTGAGCCACCGCGTCCCAAATCAACATCCATCTATCTCATTTCTTATGTCTATGGAGCTTCTTAATCATTTCTTCATTTCTTATCCTACCTTTATTTGGTTCGAAAGCGCCTCTATTTCTGTTTTTAAGTCGTCTTGAGCTTGTTGCATTTCTTGAATCCGATTTTGCAGTTGAGCGTTTTCCTCTTTGAGAAGCACTATTTCTGCATTGAGTGACTCGATCCTTTTTTCATAATCTTGCTTTTGGCTCTGGAAATTTTTCTCCAATATTCTACAAAGATTCAGAAGGACATCCTCAACTCTCTAGGAACACAATGCTACACGTCTAAGACGCAAGTTAATTACAGAGCTGCAATCTCTCTCTTATGTATAGCTGTTTGTGGCATATAACAACAAGGAGAAAATATGGTATTTTAAAAAAAAGACGGTGATAACAGAAACAATAAAGCAGCAGCATTACACAAAGATAACTTTCATCTCTTTTCTTTCAGCACCCATATTTTAATCAACGTTGGGAACTTTGATGTGTGGACTTCAACTCCCAGAATTCCTCCTGCTGGCTGGGGAATTCTGGGAATCGAAATCCATGCATCTTAAATTTGCTATAAAGTTGAGAAACACTGATGCCAGGAACTTTGAAAAAAGAAAGGAAAAAAACAACACCATCTTTAAATGACCATCCTTTACCTGCCTTGTTCTAACACTATGAGATTGAAGGCACAAAGCTTGTATAATTATTAAGATGTTGGCAAATACAGGATTACAAGGATATTCCAAAAATCACAAAAGTTGCATTGTGATTGCTCCTCCTGGCGACCTGGAACTATAACTGCAGGCCTTATTAAATACTCTTTAATTTCTAAATTTATTTTCTAAATAGGGTTGTGCGAAAACTCATATAAAACAGCTCAATTATTCTTTCCAAACTTTCCCACGGCTGGAAATCCATGCTAACTTTTTCAGGATCGATCTTGTATTTTTAGACCTGAGTATGCATACTTCCTGCTTGTACGTCCTACATAAATTAATACCTCTTCACTCCTTTTAACATGATTCACTTTCTTTGCAAACAAGGAAACCAGTACTCTAAGAAAAGAAAGCCATTTGAAAAAAGAAGTTAAATTCCATACATTCGTTGCTTTTCCTCCCTTTGAACGTCAGAGAATAATTGCTTCGTCAAATTATCCAGTTTATCTGAAGAAAGATAATAGTTACATTTAGAGGGGGGGAAAGCTTTTCAGATAAAGTAGCGTAATTAAAATGAAGCTGTAATTTTAAAGATGATCAAGCAAAGCTTAGAAAGTTTAATTTTATATGAAGTAAGCAGTCAACAATGAATGGGAGAAACATTACGATTTTTTAAAAGGCCAAATCTGTACTTATCATAAAGTGAATTTAATACCCAAGCATTCAAATTGTTGCCTTCCAGTTATACTGATCTTAAAACGTACAGTATATATCTGCCAACTATCATGGACAAGGGCATTTGTTTAGATAAATGCCAAGATAATATTAAACTTTTTAAAGCACAATTATAAGAACATTTGTATTGTGAATATTGTGTCCTTTGATCTCTTTTTAAAAAAATCTCTTGTTCCTTTATTGCTGGCTATTATATTCTTAAGCTTGTGGTTTTAACCATGTTTCGTAAGCCCTAAGTCTTAATTCACATAATATAAGAACTGTAAACCAGAGTTTGCAAGGCAGAAAGATAGGATTCCCTCAACAGACCATGCCACAACTGTGTCTGTGTTCAAGATTCTGGCTGGCAAATTCTGCTTTATATCATTGCTTATTGTGAAGCTGGTATGAAAAGATCAAAGCACACCTTTCATTTCCTGGGTTTTCTTTTGAAGTTCTTTTTCCAGCGTCTTCTTCTCTTCCTGTAGGCCCACGTTGTACTTTTGAAGTCCTGAGACCTTCTACAGGGAGAAGACAAAGCGAGAAAAATATATGTGAGAATTCATTTGTTTTAAAACCATTTATTTTCTCTCCCTGGCTGGCTGAACCGCGTTGCTCACAAATCGATTTTCTATTTTGTTATACAGGTAAGTCCTTGACGTACGACCACAACTGAGCTGCAGCAGAACATTTCTCCTGCTAAGTGAGACATTTGTTCGGTGAGTTGGGCCCCATTTTAACGACCTTCCTTTCCTCCGTTGTTAAGTGAATCCCTGCACTTGTTAAATGAGTGAAATGGTGGTTAAGTGAAGCTGGTTTCTCCGTGGACTTTGCTTGTCAGAAGGTCGCAAAAGGGAATCACATGACACACACACACCCCAGGACACTGCAACCATCGTAAATATGAAGCAGGGTCTGAATTTTGATCACATGACCACAGGGAGGCGGTAATGGACAACGTTAAGTATGAAAAATCGATCATAAAGAAAGTGCTAGAATGTGCGGAAAACGATAAATTAACGATGGAATTAAGAGATCGAGAGGAAACAATATATTATAAAACCTGGAATATGTGGTATAATTGGCTAGAAAAGAATTGTAAAATTAATATGTAAAGAAATATATAAGATAGAACAAAATGGGAAAATAGAGGTATTGCATATATTGTATATAGTAAATGATGTAGATATGTATGTATTATGTATTAGAAATAGAGATAAGAAATATGATTATAGATGTATAAAATAAATAGGCCAAAAATGGAGAATCTGAATTGTAAAGGAAAAATTTGATAACGGAAAGTTGTAAGAGGGGGGAAAAATGTATGATTTTTAAAGATTGAAAATGTGTAATACAAATTATTTTATAAAAAAAAAAAGTATGAAAAATGGTCCTAACTCGACTTTTTCCGGTGCCATTATAACTTTGAACAGTCAATAAACGAACTGTCGTAAGTCCAGGACTACCTGTACATTCTCTTTTTTTTTTAAATAAAGTTTTTTTTTTAATTACAATTACAACCTAAACATTCTATTCCTCCATCTGCAGTGTGTCATCTGGTTACAAATCTCTCTTTGTGGCCTCCTTTCCCCTTTACTATCTCATTTCCATTTATGCTATTTCACTACCTTTTAAATATTAAACCTTTACTTAATGTCTTTTCTTAATTATACCTTATTAACATTAAACATATTTACTCTTATTTCTTATAGTCTAGCAATTCTTTTATTGACATCTTTATCTTAATATCCTTTTTCATTCTCCAACCATTGACAAAATACCTCCCGAATCTCATAGTATTCTGTTTGTTCTTCCTCTTTAATTGCTAAAGTCAATCTATTCCTTTCTGCACATTCTAATATTTTCCTTATCATATTCCCATCATTAGGAATCTCTCCACTTTTCCAGGGTTGTTCAAATACAATTCTAGCTGTTGGTAACACATGAATAATCAGGTATACATTCGCTTTTTGGTAAATTTCAGGTAAAATTCCTAACAAAAATATTTCTGGTTTCAATTCAACGCGTTGTCGTATCATCTCTTCCAACCATCTCTTAATTTTTGTCCAAAACTTTTTTGCTTCTCCACATGTCCACCACATATGACAGTAAGATCCTGATATTTGGTGGCATTTCCAGCATTTCACTGGTTTACATTCTCTTGTATGTTCTCTTACGCCTCACCTGTTCAAAGCCCATCCTGTTCTTCCTTTCGTTTTCTTCAGATATTTTTCTCTGCCCGGTTAATTTTTCAAGATCCTGTTGAAGTTTTTGAATGGCCTCTATATCACTGGAGTGACTTGAAGCAAGGGTGGTCAGCTTTTCCAACAAACTATGATTTTCCTTGTTCTAAAAACCAGGATGAAAGCATCCATTAGGCAAGATAAATAAAAACGCACGCAGTTATTTGGACGAAGGCGCGATGTCTCAGCTACCTGTTCTTCCACTTTCTTCTGCAGCCGCTGAACTCTGTACGAAAGCTGGATGTTCAGGACGAAACGGCGAATACTCTGGAATCGACGTCTGGCCAGCCAAGCCCGGGCGTACTTCTGAAGGATTAAAGCTTTCTGTTCTTCAAGCATCTTTGTAAGAAAATTTCATTTATTTATTTATCAAATTTAGAAACCGCCGTCTCCCTCGCGGAGCAGGAGGGCGCACTGACAGCACGCCTCATCGTTTAATACCCCTCCGTTCAGGGAATAGTTGACTAATTTGATTAAATTGTAAATAAACTCATCTGCAAAGACTGTAACAAAGGGAGCAAGTAAAGGTATGGGAAACACACCTAGTCCTAAACACAGGTGGCAAAGGCAATAATAATAGGTTTCAATAGCAGTCATTGGGAAATGAAGAATACACGGGCATGTTCTTACTTATCGCTTCCTCAGCTACACTTCACATCACACATAAGTAACAGAACTGGAAGGGACCTTGGAGGTCTTCTAGTCCAACCCCCTGCCTAGGCAGGAAACCCTACACCACTTCAGACAAATG
>JANHFT010001970.1:0-26390 GCA_032467955.1 Pseudoxenodon macrops | reverse complement strand
CTTATTTTAGCCCATGTGCCGAAAAGCCCAATTGGGCTTATTATCGGGACAGGTCGTATTTTCAGGGAAACACGGTACTTAAAATTAGGGGGTTCCTAAATTACTTGGAAAAGGGCTGGTTAATGTGTGCCCAGCAACACACACAGTCCCTAAGTTCCCTTAAAGGCCCCTTTTATTTTATTTGTGATTTATTTATTTGTAAAATTTATTGGCTGCCCATCTTAACACCAGATCACTCTGGGTGACTTACAATCTTAACTCTAACCCAATCTTAATCTTATAATAACAGAGAATAACAGTTGGAAGAGACCTTCTAGTCCAGGGGTGTCAAACTCAACTGCGTCACATTGTCGTCATGTGATGTATTGCAACTTTCCCCCCCCCTTCATTTTAACTGGGTGTGGGCGTGGCCAGCATGTGACACACATGGCCCGTGGGCTGCGAGTTTGACATCCCTGTTCTAGTCCAACCTCCCACTCAGGCAAGGAAACCCTATACCATTTGACTAATCTTTGATCCTGACAGCTGACAAGTGACAGCACATTTCCTGCTATTTGGGGAAAACCAAAAAACCAAACCCACAACCCTGCCAGCCATCTTCAGCACAGCCCCCTCCACTCATGTCAACTGCAGCCCCTTGGACCACTCCAGATAGCATCTCAGACCTTTGTTTCCTCAGCTGCATTCTCACCTCAGATGAATGAGGTAGCGTAATAGTCTCTCTTCAGTATGTCGAGTATTTTGTTGAATAATGCTTTTTCTTGTTTCTCGCTTTACAGGGACAGAAAAAGTTCTTTGCCGCAGGAATGTCTGGTGATTGGCAGGCATCTCTCGTAAGTCATAGATCACCACAAACATCTTCACCACAGTCTTGTTAGGATTAAATAAGGTCTAGAGGAGTAAAGAGAATGGCCGTGTATTTGAGAATGGTGTGAATTCACTGACATCGCTAAAGCAGATAAAAAGAATGAAATTATATTTAGAAAGATGGATTCATGGAATCTCCTCCGGAAAATTTGTTTACCCAGTGTTGCCGGGATGGAGGAAACTGTGGTTTTGGCCAACCCTAATCTAACACCAGATGCTTAAGTTTTCTCACTGGTGTTTCTTAAGTTGCAAAAAATAATTTTAATATTTTATTCCCTCTTCCACTGCTGTGTTTTGACAAACACAGTTATTTAAAGCCACTGGTCAACATTTCGTCTTATGTACATTTTAATTTCTTCAAGAACTGTTCCAATTAGAAATCAACCTCTGAGATTGAAGGGAAAAAATGCCCAAGCTTGATTTTATACCTTTCTGATCATAATTACCTGTTTTGTTTTGGGATGGTATTGCAAAGAATGACTAAATATTTTGATTAGAGAGGTAGGAATAACATAGTGTACTGCAGCAAAACCAAAAAATTCGTATAAGCATCCCAAAAACTATTAAAACATATTATGACACCAGCTTTCATGAACTAAAGACTATCTATGGGGCTTTAGCCTGAATAAAACTGACTGACTCACATCTGCATGGTTGGGGGAAAAAGAAGATTCAAAAGGAACTGAAATGCTGAAGATGAAAAACACCTAACAATAGCATATTACTGCCTTTCACAATGCCTTTGTAAATGTGACATAGACACTCTTGCATTAGTGAGCTGATTAACTCATGTAAGTGTGATACAAATCTTTGCCTTGACTTAATCATTCCTTAGTAGAATTGATTCTATTAGGAATCACACTCTCCAAGATCTCTGTATTTTGCAAACGGATTAATTTCTCGATAGGAAACTAATCATCTCCTTTGAACTTATCCTTTAGCCGATTTGCAGTAAGAACTAAGAACATTTAGAGTCTTATCACCAAGCAGAATTCCAGCTTTCACAGAAATGAGCCCTATCCTCAGTGTGGAAAAGTAGTGCAGAGAAAATTTCTTTCTTACTCTTAACCTGAAGCAGTGTGACCTTTTGCAATTAACCATGTATCTTCACTAACACTATCTCCCTATTTCTCAATTCATCTAAACTGACTTCTGTAGGGTCAGAAGTGTACTTCTTCACCTAAGACAATGAAACACAGCATCAGATTATTTTCACTCTCCTTGTCCTTGTCAAGCTTTTTTCCATAAGCAAATGGTTAGCTCTGCAATGCAATAAAGCTTTACCAAAGCATGTATATGACCTTCTGATTAGCAAACTAAAGTACGGGTGTGAAAATTGAACATATAGCTCACTCAAAAGATATTTCATCAATGGTGCCTCCTCAAAGTCGACAGTAGCATCATGTGACATGCCGCAAGAATTTGTCCTGGGCCTTCTGTTTTTGAATATTTTTGTTTATGAGAAATGTAATGAAAAATGAACACATTAAAACAGTTTTATTAATGGGAGAATACCCAGAAGGCAATTAAGACCAGAGCACTAGAAACTAAGTCCCAGAAAGATACTGAAGGATCTGATAAGTTTAGCCTTAAGCAAAGTTGATTGAAGAGGGATAGGATGTAAGTCTTCAACTACCTAAAAGCACTACAAAATGGATGAGACTTGTTTTCTCTCTCTGCAATTTGTAAAATACTGGATTTCAGTCACAAGGCGGCAAATTCCAACTGAATATTAACGGCATAAATAATTCAATGCTGGAACCACTTACACAAAGAGTTGCACCCTCCCTTCAGTAGCTGCGTTCAAACAAAAATTAGCCAGCCCTCCACCTGAGATGCCTCAATTTGGATTCCTGCAGTGAGCAAGGAATTAGACTCCACGGCCCATGAACTCAATGCAATTATCTGCCACACGATACATACCACTTGTATTGTTCCTGAAGGAGGTACCCGATAACCCCTTTTACCAAGGGACTCTAAAGCGATTACACCCTGAGAGGGAAAGGAGAAGGAAACAAGAAGCATAAGATTACAAATTATGGACATAAGAATTAGCACATCAAAGTAATTAATTCACAAATTTATACCCGAAACTGTTAATAAGCATTTTTGCCTAGTCTCGACATTCAAGGAGGCAATTAGAAGCATTACAGTGCAGCTTTTCTCAAGATCATGTGGCAGCCACGTGAAACATGTAGAAGATGTTTAGAATATAGAAGGGTCTCCTGCCTGAGCAGGGGGTTGGACTAGAAGACCTCCAAGGTCCCTTCCAATTCTTATTCTCTTAAGATGTTAGAAGTTACACAGCATCTATTTTCTATATACAGAAAGCTGAAATGTTTACCATATACGGAGAGGGCGCATTGTCCTCAGAAACGCTGTAAAAAGAAACTTCAACAGGAAGAGTCATGTGAGTTGGACAGAAAAGTCCACTTGCTCCCACTTCAGCTGTGAAGCCACCTACAATACCCAGCGGATCTAAACGATAGTTCAGTACAGATTCCTAAAAAGACAAAGGCAACATTGAAAAACGCCTATAGTTACCGTATTTTTTGGACTATAAGACGCACCGGTGTATAAGATGCACCAAGATTTCAAAGAGGTCAGTAAGAAAAAAAAAGGTTTCTGTCCTCCCTGGCCCCAGGAGCATTCTGTAGGCCTCCCAAACCCTCTGTGCACCCCGTTTTTGTGAAAAACTGGCCCATATTTTGCAAAAACGGGGGAGCTTTTGCTTTTCCCCACCCACAAACACTCTGCAAGCTCCCAAACACTCTGCGCACCCCATTTTTGCAAAAAAACTGGCCCATTTTTGCAAAAATGGGATGTATGGGCAGGGCTTCAGGAGGCCAAAATTGCTGCATTTGGTGTATAAGAGCACCAACATTTCCACCCTCTGTTGAGGTGGGGGAGTGCATCTTATACTCCGAAAAATACAGTAGTTATGACTTTATTCGTCAATGTATGACTTTCCTTTCTCTCCATCTGGAAGATTAGTACCCACCGAGGTAAAACCACTAAAATTACACGCATGGCTGGTAGAAGCACCTCAGCCTGAAATTCGAAAATATGATCCTAAGAATCAAGTCTTGATTTGTATTTAAAAATGGAGAGAGAGAGAGAAGGAACAAAAGGTAACTCTTGAAAGAATTTGGAAAGAACAGAAGTCTTCGGCTCCCAAAACTTCCCCTGCCAGCATGCTTAAATATGCCAAGGTTGAAAAACTTTGGTCTAGATGATGGTTGAAAAGGAGGTTCCCAGCGCTGACAATTCTTCTGGCTCAGGGCTGGCCCATCCAACCTGCAATGGCTTTCAAAAGTCTCAAGAAGCTATTGGCAGGACTGGATTCTTTTAACTGAAGATCTGCTGCCTGAACTTGGCACCTTCTCCATGCAAGCAAACCGCTGTTATCTATGAGGTAAGTCTTGGCTCATCTTATATAGAACACAGAAAACAGCCAGTTTGTCAGTTACAAAAAGAAAGGTTTTGGAATATGTAACTTACTTCAAAGTTTCCAAGAAGGCTAAGACTTGTAACAGATGGTGCACTGGAACTTAGGAGTGCTTTCTCATGGATGTCAGAATCATTCTCTTTGCTTATGTATCGTTGCGAACTAGAAAAAAAAATACAGAGGTCTAATTTGTTTTTAAGACACAGGCCTCAAATGCTTGGGCTTTGAAATAAAAAGAATTTACACAATTTCAGTACTAGAATACTGATAAGGCCCTCCTCTAAAGAAAACTAACTCATCGCATAGATAGTATTTAGTGGAAAAAATGCTACCATGGGTGACGCAAGGCATCTATCTGCAATCCTTAGGAATTTCTAGGTGTTAGATTTACACGTTTTCTATAGCATTTCAGGAACTTTAGCTCCTTAAGCCAGACACAACTAAGTCTGCTTTGTCCCACTGGTTAGATAACAAACTATGGAGTCTGGGCACTGCAACGTCTATCAATAATAAATGAAAAAGTTATGGAAGCAATTTCTTCAGCTGTTACATTGAAATGTAACATGGTGGAGGAATCCAAGAAACTCCCTCACTGATGACTGAACATTTGTGAACCCTTGAACAGTGTGTTCAATAAAATATAGTCCCCTATAATATACTGGGTGTTTGTTTATGAAAACCAGATCATATTGTAGTCTCCAATAATGCATGGTTACACATAGTTCTAAAATAAGTGTTTTTTGGACTTGGCAATTTTAAGATGTGTACACTACAACTCCCAGAATTCTCCAGCCATCATGGGACTTCTGTGAATTGAAGTCCATATATCTTAAAATAGCCAAATTTGGAAAACACTATTTTAGAACTACCGGTATATGTAACCATGCATTATTAGAAACTGTAACATGATCTCGTTTCCATAAACAAACACCTAGTATAAAGTTGTAGGTCATATTTTATTGAACGTACTGTCAATATTCACTGTCTTTACTCCTCTTTCTGAATTGCTCCAATTCATTCACTCTTTTTCCAAAATATTAATTTGCTCCAAAGTATATTTTAGAATACATAAATGTTAGAAAACGTATTTCAAAAAATACCTTTTGGAGGACAAACATTTCAGACGCAATAATGACGCATCAAGATCAAAGCATCCTGTCTGTGTTTTTCTTTCAGGAACCTGCAAAGACAGAAACAGAGTTATGTTTTTGTATTCCAAGACAGAGTCTGAAATTTTAGTGCATATAACATTTATGATAATGATTCAAATTAAACAAGGAGATTAACACCAATTGGGTGGATGAGGCAATGTTCCCAGATACCGGAACTGGCGCTTTCAAAAGATAACTTAAAGGCTAAATACATTGGATTGCTTCCACCATTTGTGACTATTGAAAAACCTGGAAAATAAAGGAAAGACAGAGCAGGGCTGTAAAATTGCAACTTACTGGACTTGAAAGGAGAGGTAATCCAGTTCGGGGGTGGAAGGCCTTGGTAGAAGTCCCATCCAAGTGGTGAAAATTACTTTTGCGCCACACATGTTTGAGTGGTATTGTTTTCTGGCCAAAGAAGAAGAGAGCATCCTGTTATAAAGAGTGCCATTACGACTCCATTTTCCTAAGTACTTAACAAATTAAGAGGCAATTTATTCCCACTTATTATTCCTCCAGTGATGGAACTACAGATCAAGGAAACTCAATAAATGTTGTCTACCGTAACACCTAGTGCTCTGTACTTTGTAGATCGAGGGTGACTTCTTTTAAAAGATGACAATTGGCTTGAAAGAGCTAAAGTGCCACCAGGTTTTGTAAGGAAAGTAATCTGTATCTTAATTTAAAGATAAGAGACAGGCTGGTTCATTTCTGTACTCATCACCAGAGGAATAGGGATGCTTTAAATTCCTGTATCTGTTAGAGAACATGGTTTTTAGGATTGCCAAGTGAAAATGAAAAAAATCCCATGGGCTGGGATATTTTTCCATGAGATCTGAAGTACTTTTATAGTAATTTTTGACTTAATGCAATCGTCTTTCAGTAACGGAGTAGCCAAGTCGCAAATTTCCTGCATACACTCTACACATATTATTACCTAGCCCCAATTAAGCATTTATGAATATTCACTTTCACAAACAAGGAAATATTGCAAAGTAGAAGGATTTCAGTAGTCACCCACTTTGAAGAAGTAGGCATGGTTAAAAGATCAAGTCAGAAGGAAGAAAAATCATCTCCAGCAAACAATTAACACTGCTTTGATCAGAAAAGAGTGCCGAAGGACTTTCTCATGTCTCTTGTTGCAAATATTTGTTTCTCTGGGCGCTGTCATTTTGAATATGTATGTGTATACACATCAATGTTAGAGGCAGAGATTAACTTTCTTCTGAGTCATCTTCAATGCTTAAGGGAGGAACATACAACAGAAACTGACCATATGTCAATGGAACATCACTCACCAGCACCTCTGCGTTCTTCCTTTGTTCAACCAGTGCAGCCAAGGAATCTTCTACAGGCTTCTTCTGACAATGCTTCTGTAGCTCATAGTCGGTTGGCTCTTCGTTCTCATCATTGGCATTTTTCACCCTGTCTTGTTTACTTTTGCATTTGAAAATGTCATGGTCTTTATGTAAATAGTTTTCAATACTGGTGAGCTGAGAGTTTTGTTCAGAAGCATTTGGTGGTTTGGCGTCTTTATTTAAGTGCCTGGACTCGTATTTGTGCCAGCCGTCCGATGCTGGCACTGTAGCCGCTTTAACGTTTTCAAGTATTCGGTGCTGATCCACCTGGGGATTATTTGAACAGTGTGGGTCGCTATTTTTACAAGAGATTGTTCTGGCCTTAAATTTACTTCTACAAACCAGTTCGTTACTACATCTGAAATGTGAACACGGCTTGGTGGTGGGGCCTCTCTTTGCTACTTGAGGTTTATGGGGACAACCAGAAAGCAGAGATTCCAATTTATCCGTCAGTTCCGATTTGTAACCTTCTTTGTTACATGACTGGGTTGTGCAAGTTAGAGGGCTTTGACTTCTACTGGAAGGAGACTGATGAAATGTGTTCTGGACTACTTCATTGGTCTCTGCTAGCAGCACTTTTCTTCTAAAGCTGGGAGATACGTTGCGGTCTGCGTCACATCTAAGCGAATGGAAAGGAGTTGTTGGTGTCTTAGGTTTTGCCTTGGGGTCATCTGCTGGTAAAGCCAATCTAGAATTAGAGAAGGAATCGGGAGGGACATCCTTGCTTTTCTTCAGCAAGCCGTCCTCTTCACGGGAACTGTGAAAAGCCTTCGGATTAACTGCACTGACATCGTGAAAAGTGAACACAGGAGGCGCACCTTGTGACAGCGGTGGATCACAATCGATCAAGTGTCGGGCAATCCTTGTGATAACCTCCTGCCTCTCTTGAAGTAAAGAGGTTATGAGAGGGTTGGTTTCCTCTCTCGTCTGGTGGAAACACTGGTTCAGGGGGACGTAGGAGCGAGGTGTTTCTGGTATTAGATGGACTTTTCCAACATTTTCCGAAGCGTTGTGTTCCAAGTTAGCAGCAACGGAGGGCAATTCCCTTCCTGTCTTCAGCAAGCTTTTCTCTTCAGGGGCATGACGTAGAGCCTTGGAGTTTGCCACACCGGTTTCATTGGTGCCAAAAGCCTTCCTGGTGATAGGGGATGCTGCCGGATCACAGTGAATGAGATGCTGGGCGATCCTTGCTATAACTTCATGGCGTTCTTGGAGTAAAGAGCCTATCAAAGGAATCGAATCTCCCAGTGACTGGCGGGAAGGGTTGCTGTTATGGGCACGGGTATCAGCCAAACAAGATGATTTCAAAGCTCTGTCTGGTATTTCTGGCAACAGCGCCCTGCTCTCCACAGCAGCTGGGTAGCCCTGAACTTTCGATTCCAACGATCCAAAGTCAGGTCCAAGGCCAGCTAAGGGATAAAGTTTCAGGTTTCTGACAGCAGCGTTAAACTCAGGGCCTTGCTTCACACCAAGCACGCTTTCAGCCCACATCAGTTTGCCACAAGGACGTTGCGAGTTGGCCACGCTGGACTGTTCGGTCTTAATGGAATCACAGCGCTGATGTACGTTAGTCTCTTCTCTTCTGTTTTCATAGAAGCCAAAGTTGGCATGAATGCTGCAGGTCAGAACTGGGTAGTTCGATTGTCTGGGCAAAGATTGGACACTGACTTTCAAGGCCACATTGTGAGAAATATTGGGGACAGGGAAAAGGTGTTCTGTTGGTGTCTGGGAAAACGTCCACTGCAGATCCACATGAGCAGCACTCACTCTGAAAAATGAAAAGCAAGACGTCAGAGCAATTCAAGTCTTCATTTAGTGCATGTTCTAGTTCCTGAGCCTTTGGGCACACACAATCTAAAATAATGTGTTTTTAAAAAATCAATCTCTGCTATATGGGTTCAAGCAGCCTAATTAAATCAGAAGCAGTACGTAAAAGCATGCTTCTCTTCCTCACAAGGTTGCTTAGAATGAACAGGAGGAGGTGTTTTTTGACCAAGGCCTACCTGCAAAGAATATTACGAGGCACAGCTCCGTGTGACACACTCAGCCAAGCACTTAACTGAGAAAAGAACACAAAAGAGCGGACAGCCAATAAGAGGGTCTTCTCTTCAATAAATCGATCGCCACTTCTAAAAATATATCAAAAGAGAAAATATAAACATCAGTGAAAAATACACAGGAAGGGCAGAACAGTGTAGTTGAATTCAGTTACCATCACCACCACCCTAAAATAAAAGTATATTCCCCATCACCAAATAATTTATGACCATTTTTTTCCCTTTCACTGACAAGAAAACTGCATAGGTTTATTCATGTTGTAGAGTTCATCTTGACTCAAAGGAAACATAATTTTAATCCAGAATATGTACTGCTGGATTTCCTCCGTATAAGGCAATTGGCTTCCATCAATTTCAATATTACCTACTGCTAAAAAGTGGAAAATAATGTCTGCCTATTCAAGTGAATAAACAAAATTTGAAAAAAGATTCTGCCTTAGCAGTGTCTGTTATGTAGTTATTTTATTTTGAACCTTTTTTTTTAACAGATTAACATAATTGAAAGGGATCTTATAGGTCATCTAGTCCAACCCCGCCCAAGCAGGAGACCCTACACCATTTCTAACAGATGGCAGTCTGTTCTTGAAAGCCTCCAGTGATGAAGCTCCCACAACTTCTGAAGGCAGTTTTAAAATTCTTAAAATGGATAATTCCCCTTTCAAGCTTTAATATGGGACGATAGTTCCTGTATTGATCTTTTTATAAGCCTCCCTCCCCTCCCAAGACGACCAACAAAACAAAAGATTTCCTTTGCACTGTATTCATTAACTTTCGATTCTCCCCCCCCTCCCCTTCCAAAATGGTTCGGGGAGGCTTCACAATGAAAACTGAGAAGGATATTAAGATAGAGCAAACTGAGAAAAAATAATGGGACTGCCTCCAAACCAGTCGTTACCTAAAGCCTGAGGAAAGAGTTAGGTCCTTAAAGCTTGTTCTAAGAGCCTTGTGACTCTCTGGAGGGAGGCTACTCCAGAGGACAAAGGCAACAACAGACAAAGCTGTCTTTTCTGGATCCTGCTAGGGCACAGGTCCCCAATCGTGGTACGTGGCCTGGTAGCAGTCCAAGACCCATTGGGAACCAGGCCTCACAAGCGGCGGGCGAGTGTGTCAAATTTCATTGGCACATCTGTGGAAACTTAGGTTGCACATGCAAAACCATCCTCTCCCTACAACACCACCCCCCGCTGTCACCACCATGGTAGGTGTTACTGGTCTGTGGAGCTACAAAGCTCGAGGATCACTGTTGTGCTAGGGGATAAGTTGACGTAACTGGAAGATTATGATAAGTTTCAGTCCAGACCAACTCTCACAGTAAAAAAACACCACTTACTGCCGTGGAACTGGCTCTAAAATCCATCTTTCCAACAACATTGCATCTTGCTTGATTGCAGGATCATTTAAGTCATTCCCTTCAGTCGTGGGTCCTTCATCGCTATAGCAACAGTCTGGAAGTAGCATCACTTCTATCATAATAGGAATATTTTTCTTCCACAGCAATGCAACTTCAGATCGGGTATGCCTAGCTTGACGGCACTTGAACAAAAGAATCAAACAACCCAATGTTACACTTACTGTGCGTCCACCCGCATACAAACCACACACGAGTTTTCCAAGAAGTCTGCAATGCATTTTTTGAGAGGTAACTCCATTTATCAAACCCAGGAGTTTCAAAGTTAATCCAGCTGGCACCATTATAATGTACAAAAATATTAATTTGGCAGACCTATAATCAAAAGTATTTACTTTCTAAATACATTCTAAAGGTGATTGCTTGCCTAACGTAAACAGAGATTAAGCACAGTCGGGCTGTTAAATGCGTCACTGATGTTATGTTATAGCATTTACTGCTGATTTTCCAGAAGAACCAACTTGCCAACCATCATCAGCATGGATCATCATACCTGGGCCAATCTGTCACTGCATTCATGTTTAGTTGTTGTTGTTGGTTGACTTGACTGTGCTGGAGGGCAGTGGAAGCCTTCAGTCCTGCCCTTAATCGAGTATTCAGGTGTTCTGCCTTCAGTAATCAACAAGGCCAAGTTGGCAAGGAATTCCTCGGCTTCGTATTCGAAATATTCATCTAAGGTGTCTTAACAGAGAAAAGAAAATGTGCAATTTTACAAACAATATAGTTTCAAGTGTGTATGTGTGTGTACTCCTAAATTTAATTTTCTTCAACAAAAACCCAACCATTTTTTCTTAAAAGGTTTTACACATGCTGTTTTTATCTTGTAATGAATAAACCCTTGCAGACCACATCTAGGTAACAACAGCCTTGACAACATTAAGAAAAGAGACGCAATCTGCTTTACCTTTTGAGATCAGCCAAGACAGATATGGGCAACTATGGTAACAATACAACCATGCTGGCTCAGGAATTCTGGGAGTTGAAGTCCAGGTTGGGAAGTTGCCATAGTTGCCCATCCCCAAACTAAGCTCAGGTAGGTGCTCCCTAGTAGTGAAATCAAGGATGCAACCAGGTAGTTTTCTTGGCAAGAAGATGGATTGGCTCCTTCTTTTTCAGGATGTCTCTTCTTGAACTTTTAGCCTAGCTAACAATCCTGGCCTTTCTTGGTGGTTTCTCAACCATGGACTAAGAGGGCATGGCCTTTTTCAAGATCAGGCAAGGTAAGCCAAATCCTTTTATCTATTAAACCAGCTTGAATTATTTTCAGCGTTGGTCATTAAAAGTTTACCTAGCTTAAATCCTCTTGCGTGCGGCTGGTGAAGGGATAGGGATTGTCTCCCATGAGGATGAAGCTATCAGTTTTAAAAGCTATCAGATTTCAGTTTTCTTAAATGGATAAACTGCGCTGTTTCAAAAAGAAACATGCCAGCATTATTATTTGTCAATATGGGACCCCTTAGATATACAGTATAAATCTGTTTAGCTCAAACGTTAGTAGAGCTCAGTGTTCCTATCTGGGAGGCATGTGCTGAGATTATGTTTTTCCTTCTTTGCTTTTTAAGATGGAACTTTCATTTTTAGAATACATGTGAAGAATAAGAAATTCTGCATTAAGTTTCAATGGCCTATTAAATACAGAACATTTAAGAATGTAAAAATTAATTTTTAGATAAGATATATTATCTTGATGAGATAAATTACCTTATCTTTAGATAAGAAGATACATTATCATTTTAGGAAAGTTTTGAAGAACTTGCTCACCTATCATTTCAATCATTTTTAAAAGCTTTGAATAATTCTCAGGCTAGCGTTTGCAAGGAACATAGCATTAATTATTACAGCCTAACAAATCTAAATGAGTACCAAGAAATAAAATTCAAGCAATTCTCGGTAGATAAAGTAGCAGCTGGCAGCGCCCTTCAAAAACCATGGAATTATGTAACAAATCATGTTGTTTATGTTTTAATCACAATCACCCCACTATGAAACATTGGATTGAATTTGCATTCTGCTTTAGTGTCTAAGCATTTTTAATTATTATAAGTTTATGATTCATAATGATTTACTTACAGAAAAACAATCTTAACATGGGCTTCTAAGAACAGTTAAATCTGATTTCTAAGACAGCAAGCCAAGGGACACTAACATAGTAAGTGAACATGCTTGGCAAGGAATTAAGAATTAAAATGGTAGTATGTGAAGCCACAGCTGTTAGAAGGCCAAATAAATAAATAATTGCATAATTTGATGTTAACTATTACTTTACAAGTGTAAAACAATGGACTGTATCCATATATTATGTGACTGAGTGGATCAACTGTAACCAATTGGACTTCAATCACAATCTAATGTGTCACATTGATTTTTATGGTTTTCTTCCAAACTCTGGATTCCACCTTGTAATGAATTGCTAATATGAGTCAGTGCTGTTGTCTTGCTCAAAATACAACAATCTGGAAACACTGTCCACGTGCCAGAGAAACAGCTGCAGAACTCAAACTTAAAAACAGCTGCAGGATTCCTGTTAAAAATAGCATTCGAAAGAATTCCCTGTAAATAGAGTTTTGTCACGGTAAAATTCAGCAGGAGGCTAGACGCACCTTTCTTGTAACGGCAATTTTAAATCATTTTGGCCCTAGCTTGTAATGCTGACTATCATCTTGATCTTAGATAGGAAAGAGATTTAAGGTGATGGGTTGGAGGGATGGAGAGAATGAGGAGCCTATCATTTCTACATAACTGCGAAACTAGAAAAATGTAATCCAGAAGTGATCGTCTTATTCACCAAGCCAATTCATCAAATAATCATTTCTATGTATACACAAAACCACAATATGATCTGGCTCCATCCATTCCATCATCCACGGTAAAATAAACCATAAATTCATGTGATACACAAACCGGCTACGGACTATCGTGAAAAAAGGCAATGCTAGTCTTCATCGTTTAAGGCCGATAAGATCAAAATCTCTTATGAATGGTGCACACAGTGTAGAGGAAAAGAGCCTACAAGAGACATTTAAGCTGCTTCCCTAGAAATGCTTTCGTGCCCTTTGTGGTGTGCAATAATTGAGGGATAAACCAGAAGAACAGGAAGATGAAACCGAAAAAGGAGGTACATCCCAGAGGTTGTGTAAGGTGCTTTCTCAACAGTTTGGACAACGTTTGCTCTAATGATCTTTTGCCTAGCAGGGATCAGGTCACACCAATCTTCGTGTTTGCTGCCCCCACTAAGAAAGTCAAGCTACTATGTTTATAGATTTATCTCCTCTAACACAGGAGGGGGGGGGAATAATAGCTTTAATGGGAAATGCAGGATTCCTCACCCGATTTCATCTACATCTGTTTTGGATCCAGCCTGAGAAGCATGCTGTGGATCCCCTCTCTCAAGAGAACTGCACTCAGTGGGCTCAAGGAGGACTTTACTTTTAAAAAATATATACGATTGTATTTTTGACATGTTCACTTTATACTTTTTTTTTTTTTTTGCTATGTGCCACCCAGAATCACTTCTTGTGAGATGGGCAACTCTATAATTACCTTTCTACAGCTCTGACCTAGTTTCACCTTTCTTATCACAGGGAGTTATCCCGGTTGCAACCCTTTCCTGCAGGAAGGTTATTGCTGAATATGTGTTTAGGAAGAGCCGGGGCAGCGTATTCTTAGAAGACGGTTTCTGAGAGAAAGGATTCCCAGCTCAAACTAAGCTTCTCTGTACTGTCTGTTGGTGCGAGTAGCCTCTGAACCTGCTATCATAACAGGGTCACAGCTGCATGGCTCTTTCTAAACAACAGCTGCATTCTTTCAGTCCTGAACAAGGAGAAAGAAAGGAGATCCAGTTGTAGTGAGGACAGAAATAGAGTGAGAAATTACCAGCGTTCAGAAAAACTCTAAGAAGAGTTCAAGTAATCTATTTATTTAGAGAGGACTGAATAAAAAAACAAAAACTGGTTACTTTTCCAGATTTTATTGCCAAATGAATGAGTATTTTCCAGCATATTGAGGGATATGAATAATCGTACAGTACTACTCAATCCTGAGAAATGTTTTAGTCATTTCTTTTATCGGAACTATTCATCATACCGATACAAAACTTACTAAAGCATCTCCAAGGATAAAATGAAGTGGGGAATATTATAATCCTTTTTAGATTATGCGGATGATTCTCTTCCCTCCAGGCTATGCTTGTTTCTTAAAGCCTCTTTTGAGGGGAGGGAAGATACTACCTAAAGTTAAACTTAAACTTTTTTTTAAAAAATCTTTTTATTTTGTCCCAAGCATCATAGACCTATCATCAATCTTCTGCTTGTACTGCATACCTGTGACTAAGAAGATATGTAACTGCTGTGTTATTAGTCAATTAATCAACACCTTGGATTTGTACAGCACACTGACCCACAGACTTACTTTGTCATATCTGTGCAAAACCCAGATCAGCCAGTCATATTTTAGCTTATTATACAATACACATGAATACACAATACACTAAATACACATTCAGCAATCCCACCTCCACAACAAAGCTGATACATAGCCCTATAAATATTGGGAAATTTTAGTCACTTGTTAAGTTTCTTGAAACAAAGTTTTAGCTCATTAGTAGATGTCATTTTTTTAGTGTCTAAACTGGAAACATCTTTAGAAATGAACAAAGAATGCCCATTTAACGTACAACCTTTTAGCATATTTTTCTCCTGTCTCTATAAATGTTAGGTTCTTGAACAAAGAGTCTAAGGAGGTATTACATAAGACTGCATGGAAATAATAGAAATGTTTGCTTTGCTAGTTTTGCCATTAGTTCTGTGGTAAAAGCGAGAGCAAGTTAGAAAAACAATAATATTTTATTATGGATAGAAATGTGAGAAGTCTTACTTTGCTTTCCATTTTGTATCTTCAAAGGCATTCACTCCCAACTCCAAGCTGCTATAAAATGGTTGCTGACCCTTATCTTCCCAAAATACAGTTAGTCCTTGACTTATGACTGTAATATATACATAGTGCTCGACTTACATACAATTTACAAGCCTGCTCATCATGGGTGTAAGTCATGATGGTCATAAAGTGGATCCCCCATGTGACAGACATAAATGCAGGCCAGTTGCCAAGTGCCTGACATTGGTCAGGCAATGAGGGGCAACTGCCGGAACTGGGTCATCAGTACCTTGGAGGGGGGGGGGAATCTGTCATAACTTTAAATGGTCGCTAAGCGACTCGTCATGTACACATTTAGACATGGTGGTAAATTTGAACTCTACAATGCATCTCAGCTTTGAATTCTGGGAACCGAAGTGCACCCATCTTAAAAGTTGCCAAGGTTGAGAAACACTGTTCTGCTCAATCACTTATGTTTCACCTCTCCAGTTCTCGCAGATTGCTCGTATCCTTGGATTACTCTTATATGCAAACCAGGAACTTTTGCTTGTCTTTTTTAAACAATTCTGAAATTTTGATTGCTCTACACATTTTAGACTGAGTTTATCCATTATTCTGAACTATGTATTTCAAGGACACAATAACTCACCTAGCAACGTGGGCAAACTATGTGTGTAGAACAGTGGTGAAATCCAATTTTTTTTACTACTGATTATGTGGCTGTGGCTTGGTAGGCATGGTGTAACTTGGTGGGCGTGGTTTGGTGGGTATGGAAGGGGAAGGATACTGCAAAATCCTCATTCCCTCCCCACTCCTAGGGGAAGGATATTGCAAAATCTCCATTCCCACCCCACTCTGGGGCCAGCCAGAGGTGGTATTTGCCGGTTCTCCGAACTACTCAAAATTTCTGCAACTGCCAGAACCTGT
The DNA here is from genome assembly GCA_032467955.1 of Pseudoxenodon macrops. Taxonomy (NCBI): domain Eukaryota; kingdom Metazoa; phylum Chordata; class Lepidosauria; order Squamata; family Pseudoxenodontidae; genus Pseudoxenodon; species Pseudoxenodon macrops. The sequence continues at coordinate 10,302 of JANHFT010001970.1, read as the reverse complement.
CAGAACCTGCTGGATTTCACCCCGGTGCAGAAATAATTAATCAACTCATTCATGCACAAGCAATAGCTCTATGCATGGAAAAGGTATATACAGTTGTAACATCCACTCAAATGAACCAGGAACGTTGCTACACTGGAATATATAAGGAATAATATTTGCCCTCTATTGAACTACAACTCCCAGCATCCTTGGCTGACTATGCCAATGTCATCCAGAAGGTGACTAATTTCTCACCATTATTTTACTGAATTTTTACATTGCACTGGAAAGATTTCAGTAATGTGATACAGTCTATTCTGACTAAGGTTAAACATTGTCAAGTTTTCCATAGCTTCTCTCCAAAACTGTTATTAAATGTTTATGTTTGCAAAGTAACTGGTAAAACCTGAAAAATTCAAGTCAATGAATTTGTCTCCACAACAAAAGCATAAGTAAGATTTAAAGGACATATTTATCTATAATGGTGCTAGGATAGCTTGCTTTCAATGATCTCTCTGCTATACCATTTCTGATTAAAGCATACGATAGTATTTTTCTAAACATGAAATAGAAGAGTCCAATGGAAATATTCTTCTCCCACTCTCTCCATGAAAAATGTAAACAAAAATTACAAGGATTTGCTTAAATCGGGTATCTATACCACTTGAGCTATTAAGATGTTGCATTGAACGTTAGTTAATTGTGCGTTTCCCCCATCCCACCCCATTTCTTTGAAAACCTTATGTCTCCTGCACAGTGCAATAATGAAAGGTTGGTGTTTTTTGTGTTTCCTTGCTTCCCCCACCCTTTGTTGAATAGTAGCTTTAAAAAATACATATCATTGGTCTGATTTCAAGTCATAACTCTAAATCCTTTAAATAACTGTATAAACTTTTTTTAATACGAAACTGTGAATTCACCACTATGACACATATGATTTTTTTAAATCAATAATAATTACTTCAGGCTTTGTATGAAATGTTACCTATACACACAAAAGAATACTCTCAAAAACAAGCAAAACAACCCAAGAAGGTTTGATATTCCAAAGCTAACATACTTGAGCAGGTATTATATCTCTAGAAAACTACAGGAACAGAGAACATGTAGCAATTCAAAATTTCAACTTAGTAGGTGATGCTCTCATTTCAGTGGTGTTTTAAACAATTGTAGGCTGTGAAATCAATTGTACTTGCTATTCAATAATCAAAACTCATAGCTCAACTTCACCAAAGTGTTTTTATTCCTTTGTGAAATGCTACACCTAGAAGAATTTGACCACCTCTCTCCCCGCTGACCATTTCTCCTCCTTCCTTTGTTCAGAATCGATAACCTTTTAACTCTTTTCCTTATTCTTTGTCCTCAGAAATGAGCTTAAAAACGGGTAAAAAAAGGATCCAAGTGTATTATGTTTTACATAGACAAAGAAACTACAGCCTATGACTCATACCAGCTCACTGAAGAAGGGAAAAAAACAAAAAACAGACACACATATAAACAAACCCTCTGGTTCATAAACAACTCGAGAGCATTTTAGCATTTAGAATTATTTCGTTTTGACTACACACCTTCTCTGATCAGCCCTTGGCTTCCACCGTAAACCATACTGGAATCGTGGTGGGACAGAAGGTGCCCTGGCAGCACAGTGGCTACAGTGTCAGTATCGCGAGGATCCAGATGTCTGCAGTGTCGGACACAAAAATGTTCAGCTTTGGGTACATATTCAGCCTTTCTGTGCAAGACATTTTTTCCACAAAGAAGGCAGAGAAAAGAGTGCACATAGCAACAGAGCTCGCCGCTGATTGGACGGCAGGCGTGCTTCAACCCTTCTCTGCTCACAAGGGCTACTACAGTTTCCTGTCTCTTTGGCAGAAGTATCATGTTTTCTTTTCGCCTCTTGTGAACCCAGCTGTGTTTGGGCAAGAGGAGAGGAAAGAAAAGCAGAACAACAAGGAGCAAGGCACACTCAATGTGGCAGCCCTGAAGGCTGCCATTTGTCCCGGGGCCCTTTAATTATTATTTTTTTAATGGCACTTTCCTCTGAAATCTATAGTAGTCTGCACCAGGCAGACTATTGAAAGCTCTCTTGAAAATGGTTTTGGTGGCATTCCGTAAGCTTTTACAGGTTTTATTGGAGAACAGAAATGCCGATGATTACTATTTTGGTGTCAAACAAAAACAAGTATAACCCTAAGAAGGGAAGGGAGCGGCCCGTTCTAGACATTTGCAGCCAGAAGGTATTAAAAAAAAGGAGAAAATATTCAACATAGAGGAACGTTTTGAAGCGAAGAAGGTCGGAGGGAAATGAATTCAGGAGCCAATGCTGTTGCTCATATTGATCGAAAAGAAGAAATGAACTGGAACTCCTCTGATTTTAGGAAGTGGGTTTCTTTTTGATGCAATGAAATATGTAGTCGTTGCACTACACGACACAACCCCTAAGATGTAGCTGGATTAATCGTGACTCACTGAATGATCTGGAATTGGTACAGCCCACATAATATACTGATTAACCATCAACCATGGTTAATCAGCCGCCATAGTTAGGGTCACACAACACGTGAAGCCATGACTAAGGCAAAGCACATTATGGGTTTGTCCACCTAGTTACATTCTTTTAACCTAACTGTCATGCTGTATTTTTTTTAGGAGAGTTTAATAAGCTTTACAAATGCAGGTATGTATTGACTTTTCGCACATGGGTTCGCTTTAAAGAGAATTCTATTATTTATCTTAAATCCCCAAGTCTTTACCTCTAGCTATATCTGTATTTTAGTGAATCTGAAATATATCTATTATGTGCCATCAAATCAGTGTCCACTCTTAGCAACCACATAGATCCAACCCCCACCCCCACAAACTGGGATCTTTTAGGGTATTTTCTTTTAAAATACTAACTGCTTCTAAATGCTTGCTATTAATTTTATTAATTGTTATACTAGCAAATTTTGTTATGATGCTACAGTGAAACTGCAAGCAGGTGAATTAGAAAAAACGGTTACAAAAGGAAAGTAACAACAGCTTAAGATTTCTTTCATTCCAAATATTTCAAAGAGCATAGCTGACACTTTTTTCATAGTATGCATGCATCTGTAATTTGTCAGTCTTATGCTGGAACAGTCCAAGCATTATACTGAAGTAGATAGCAATTAGTCTGTTCCATGTTTTCTAAATATAATTTTGTACTAATGTTCAATATTCAGTTCTGCTCCATTAAGATTCAGCATTGGCAAATCATTGGGGTACGGGGAACACGCCTTCAAACCTAAAATGCTGGAAATAGAGACACATCTGCAAGTTTCCTTGTAGAGAATACCAAAACATTTGTTAATGCTAGGCATTTTATGTACAAAAGGCACAATTTGGAAAGCTAGATAATCTAACATTTATATTATTCTAAGATTTTTAAAACAGACAAAAATGGTTTGACACTAAACTACTTGATTCAAGTTCCACTTCATTTCAGTATTCCTTTGATCAAAGGACTGCATTATGACAAAACAATGGTGTTATTTGGTTGGAAGTTCACACATCTTAAAATGGTCAACGTTGAGAAACGCTGCTTTAGATCAACTTGCCCACCTAATGTTGACAGGTTGACAAATGGAGTTGGAAGGGACCTTGCAGGTCTTCTAGTCCAACTTCCTGCTCAAGCAGGACACCCTATACCAGTGATGGCTAACCTTTTTGCCATTGTGTGCCAAAAACGGTGGGAGCACGGGGGGGCCACACACGCGTGTGCCCACACCCATAATGCAATGCCCTCCCCCCATGCATGTGTGCAGAACCACCACCACCCTGTGCTACCGTCCCCCCCTCACGCATGTGCACAAGCCTCACTGAAGCCTCCAGACAGCGGAAGAAAGCCTGAAGCCTCGGGACAGCGGAAAATAGCCCAACGGGTCAACCGGAAGTTCGTTTCCGAACTTCCGGTTGGCCCGTTAGGTCCATTTTTCGCCATCCACACGCTCTATTGGCTCTCCTGAAGACTGGGGAGGGCAAAAAGGGCCTTCCTCCATCCTCTGGAAGACTGAAATCATCTTGCGGAGCTGACATTGGGCAACATCTCACGTGACCTCAGATATGCCACCTGTGGCACGCGTGCCATACGTCCGCCATCACTGCTCTATACCATTTCAGACAAGTGGCTGTCCACATTCTAGTCATACATTCATCCACATCAGTCCACTAGGAAAATCTGGTTTGCAAAGGCAAACAATAACAACAAATGTTCTTTAGATACAGGTCATCCTTTTGACTTACAGTTCATTTAGAGACCGGTCAAAGTTATAACAGCACTGAAAATAGTGACTTACGGCCATTTTTCATATTTACGACTGTTGCAGCATCCCCATGGTCATGTGATCAAAATTCACCCTTGGCAATTGACTCATATGTATGACAGTTGCAGTATCCTGGGGTCATGTGATCACCTTTTGTGACCTGACAAGCAAAGTCAATAGGGAAGGCATATTCACTTTACAACTGTGTAACTAATTTAACAACTTCAGTGATTCACTTAACATCTGTGGCAAGAAAGGTCTTAAAATGGGGCAAAACTTAACAACTGTCGGTTTCGCAACATAAATTTTGCGCTCAGTTGTGGTTGTACGGACTACCTGTACATTCATCTACAGTTGACTACACTAGCCGTGAACCCCAGGGGTTCTATTCCAACACATCTGACTAGATGATACATGACTCCGGAAAACTGCAAAAAATCATACAAAGCTTAAATATAGTGCTTGTTGTCATCTTATTCTTGAAAATGCCTGACTCCAAACTTTACAATAAATCTTTTCTTCTTCTCTTCTATACTGGAACTGTCTTCCAGTGTTCTCAGCATGGCACTAAGTTTAGATTATCTAAACTATTTAAAAAAAGAAACACTGTAGTTTACAAAACTCATTTTCATGTAAATGATAGACTAAAAGCTATAATTTCAGATCTTAAAAATATGAGATGTGCGATAACACTCTGTAGAATTTACATCTATGCTGCCAATTTATTTGAAGTTAATAGGCATTTATATTAGAGCCAGTTGTCAGAACGAAGACAACTGCTTTTGAAATGCATTTTTATCCAAGACAATAGAGTTTAGATAAATAATGTAAAAAAATGAATCAGAAGACAAACATCCAGGTTGCCAACACAACAATGCAGGGAGTGACTTACAATATTTGGTAATGATATGTAATAAGCACAAGATAGCGCATCACAGGGCAAAACAATTTTTTTACCTTAGTACAGGGTCACAGTGACCCCATAAAAAGGGCAAAACTGAGCTGGAAATGCAAATAACTACGGTAGGAAAAATGTATCAGATCAGACATCATTCTCAAAACTCCACTGGTGCTCAATTTCATCAACCATTTTTGACATACAACACAAATTCAGAGTTCAATATGCAGTATGTTCTATTAATATATTTTGATTAGGAAAACAAGAGTTGCCCACTGAACAAAAAAGTCAATTCACAGTAGGCAATGTGGTGCACAGTGGATATTAGTCCTCAGCTAATCCAGGAAAAAACACCATGTCAAGGTCAAAGAGTCACAGATAACAATGGCAGATGCTACTATATGAAGGCACAACTGTTAAGCAACTACAAAGTTGTATTACTGGCTGGAAAGCATATTACTATAGGGCCATGATGGCGAACCTATGGCACTCAGAGCCCTGTCTGTGGACACGCATGCCGGCCAGCTGGTCTTTGCGGGTGCTGGAACGCCTGAAAATGGCCTGAAAAATGGCAAAAAACAGCCAAAAGCCAGGCATGCGTGTGCGGGGCAGCTGGTGTTCAGGTTTCCAGTGCTCCGGCGCACACACATACACGCACATTCCGGTTTGGCCACTTGGTGCTGAAAAGGTTAGCCAACACTGCTATAGGGACTTAATAGTTTAAAATCTCTCTTGCATAATCCACCTCATTTCATATAGAAGTAAACCTACATCACGGATCTTTCCTCTATATTTATTTCTCAGTACAATTCCACAGCCAGAAAAACAACCAAAACAGCTTCCTTACTACAACAGGAAACAGCATCATTTCCAGTGTGCTGTCTCCTCCTTGCATATACCTGCGGCATCTCTAACTAGAATCACAGGTCTTTGCCTGCTCAACAGGAAGTCCATCATCTACCACTCATACACTTGTGTTTATTATTCATCTCCCAGAAATCAAAGCCAGCATCCCTTTCTGTGAAAATTAACCTTAGGGGCCTGCACTGGGAAATACTTTCCTCTAGTTGCCTTCAAACACATATCCAGGTAAACCAGAACTGAAACAAATTGCAGCTTACTACTAAATAAACAGGATTGCCCCTACTTTTCTTTGGGAGGAAAACAAATAAGGTTGGATCTATCCATCGTTTATTTAACAGAGTGTGCAAAGACAGGATTTCTGATTTATTTATTGTAAGTCGAGATTAAACATAACCTTTTAGCTTACCTTGAAATTTGAGTGGGGCTGCTGGATCTGGAATCTCCAACTCCTCGCTAAGAAAGTAAGGAGTGGCAAGGGTTTTTTTCTCTCTATATATATATATCTCAGCACATTCTGTATGTCAATGTTTTGTAATCTGTATTTTTCCAATATGGAATTTATGTTGCATTAGGCATTAATAGAATAGCCATATTATTCTAAGAGCAAAACACTCTTAATTGGATATTTTAAAAATTATGCATTCTAAGAATTGTACAAAATAAATCAATGCATTTCAGCAGGGAAATTCTAGGAGGTAACACAGAAGAGTCACAGTGTGAAAACTATTTGAAAGAAGCACTTTGGACTAAGTACAAGCCTAGCACCTTCCAGTTATTTATGAAAGTGGTCTCATCTTTTTTCAAGCTCCCAAGGATTTGTTTAAAACATTTGCATATCATAATATCAACCCGATAATAATCTCTTGTATGTCCAATCCTAAAAGTATTTTCTTTAAAATCAATTGAAAGTACTACGTATTTAAAAGCTGCAAAACCTATTCATTTCTGTAGTATACTAAACTTTTTTTCCTGCCATCGTTGAAAAGAAATATTCTCAGAATCGCAGTTCCCACATGTGTATATTTACATTTTCTGCCCTTTAAATATTACAGCCTCATGGTCAATACAATGGGAAAATGCTGGGTCTCATTTTCGGAGAACCAAAGTGCAGTAATATTTATTTTTACTCAACCTTTAAACATCTGATGACACTTCCACTCACTGAAGTCTAAGGGAAATTTAGAAATAGCATTGGCACGATTCGCCTTAACACCCTTCCACACAAGGGCTCTGCACCCATCTACGTTTTGTATCTAATGTATCATCAGCTGGTTTGCTGACTTGATTGTCCTCAATTATTTAAGTTCCATTACCTCAGTAGGCCTACTCTAATTAGTATTAAATCTGGGTCTAATCCAGTGCAGCTATTAATCACTAAGGTCCCATATATTAACAGAGACAACAACAAAAATCTCATTTACAGATTGATACAGTACTTCTTATTCGTGTTAGTCTGATATTAAACAGATTATAGTTCAATTTAAAGCCCTGCTCATCCTGCATCCTTCACTATTAATTTTCGACTAATGAAAGCACTTGATAGCACACTTGAGTGATTGCCTGTAGTGCAGCTGCTTTGCAGAAAACAGGGCAAACAAACATTTGCATGATTGTGCCTCCTAAGAGTATCTCTATATTAAATGTGGCACTTAGGCCACACTTTTAACCCCCTGTAGTTGACGTGAAGCAGCCACATTGTTAAATTAGATAAACACAGTTCTTCCTATGGCGGAGTCTGCTTTTGAAAAAAGTAAATTAAAATGCATCTTACACTGATTAAGCTCTTTGAATAATATGCTAAATATTGATCTTCCAGGAGAATTTTTAACTTACTGCTTTACAGACTACTTTAGAGGTATTTAATTATAAAAGGTCATTTGCCACATAGCTGTGCATTATTAAAATGTTATGAATATGCATCAAGCTTCTGTACTATGAAAGGAGTTACATGCTGAACCTCCATATATATCAATATATTTTATACTTTATTTTGTTCCTACAGGGACTGCAATACTAAGGGACACTTAGCAGGTTACAGAAGCAGGCTGCAAAAAATCCATAGGATCACTAGTTGGCAGCAAAGAGACAGATAAATGTCTATCCTTTGCTGCCATCTAGTAGCTGACAAGATGTTTGCACCCCAGATTTAAGTAGTTCTAAATATTAGTATAAATCAGATTAACCCGAATTTAGCATATATCTAAAAATGTCATGTTCACTTGTGCCACATCAATGTCACTTCTTTTAATTTCCAAGCAGCCAAAAAAAAACAGTTTTTATTTTATCCTGTCTCCTTAAGCAATTGTAGAAATACTTACACTTTTCTAAAAAAACAACACTTCTGTATGTTAATATTCCTCAGCATCTGTGGTATTCTGACTGAAGCTCTTCAGCAGCTGAATTCAAACACTGTGCTAAGCCAAAGTTTGTTTAACCAGCTTGTTATTGAACAAACCAGAATTAACTAACTTGACACAACATACTAAACCATAAATCACAATTTAGTAAGAGCTAAAACCACATAAACAAGCACATAATAGCTTATGTGAATCCTACCATAGATAGCTTAAGGTTCTAAGTAACAAATGTACATTAAAGCAAATATTGAGACAGCCCTTTGCTCCAATGTGGGGTATTATTAAATTGACAATATAAACCTCAGTTCAATCAATTGCCTGAATTCTAAGAATTAAGTACTCTATGTTGTTACCCACAAATATTTTTCAGTCTGTTTAATAGATTTCCAGCAGTAAATCCTGAATAGATTATCTTTTTTTACATTAGCAGTCAGGATTTAGTTAATGATAAGGACTTTCTTAGAACAGCTGTATGAATTCTGAATTGGTGCTTATTTGTCCTACTGAGCTTATTTCTAAACACAATTAGAGATGAAACTGAAAAAGATCCTGCCAGAATTGCTTACAGGAATTTAAATAGGCTTTAGCTTCTTTTGCATCAGTTTCAGGCTACATTATTTGTGCATTACATGGAGATGGTTTGACTACTTAATTCCTGATTATAATAAATGATATTTTATTTTATTATATAATAAGAAAAACACTTAACATTTAAAATTACACTCTCAAAAGGCAAAAGGTATCTTTTATAAGGAGTTCCCATATCTCAAGTACACTTAAGTTCATTCAACAGCCTTAAAACAAAAACATGTTAGAACAATATCCTAATTATCAGTTCCAGGTTTTAATCCTTCCTGATCCTTTCCCAATCCCTCCCCCTCTTGTTTCTTTTTAGACTTTTAGGACCTCAACCCAACCATTTCCCAACAACACTGCTGTACATCACAAAGCCACTTGCCCAACAATAAAAACACCAGAAAGGGAACTGTTTTTCAGAAACTCATTTACCTCGATCCGGCTTCATTTTCACGCCAATCTTTTCTTCCCCTTCTCGGGTCCCAGCCAAAAAAAAAAAAAGAGTCCTTCGGCTTTCCCAGCTGTTTTTCTTCCTTCCGCCCTGATGTGGCTTCTCACCACCAGATTCCCTCCTGTTTTCTTCCTCTTCCCCGGGGAGGTCGGAGTCCCCAAAAGAAGTGGAGTTGGGGGGTGGGGAGGGAAATCCAGTCTTTTCCCCTCGGCGGTTTACAAAAATCGGTAGCGTGCAGGCCTCCTCCTCCTCCTCCTCCTCCTGGCATTCATTGTGTGGTGGCAACAGCAGTTGGATGGAGAGGGAGAAGCTGAAGGCAGTTTGTCTGTCTGTGTCTGTCTCTCTCTCTCTGTCGGTGGAACTTGCTTGCCTTCCCTCGCCAAGGTGTCCTCCTTTGACACAGCGTCTCTGAACCGATCTATTTATAAACCTGCCGGGGGCAAAAGCTTAAGACAACAAAAGCTAACCCCCTCCCCCTTTTGCACACTCACACACACACAGGCACCCCAACCAAAGGCTCCCAAAGCCTTCGGGCAGTGTCACCCCAGCCTGGCGTCCATGGCGTTTTACCTGTTCTACCGCCCGCCCGCCGGGAGGAGGCCTCCCAGGCGCCGACCTCCCCCTCCTCCTCCTCCTCCTCGGAGTCCCTGACTCGCGTCTAGCCTAAACCATCCTTTTTTTTTCCTTTTTAAATAAAACGGGGCCGTCTAGCAAGAGCGGCGGTTCGTCATCAAAGGCGAGGGGGGGCGGGGGGAGGAGGAGGAGGAGGCGGGCCCAAACTCCCGGAGAAAACACAACGACGGCCCGGCCGAGTCACCGCTTAATCCCGGCAGCGGCAGCAGCAGGAGGAGGAGGAAAACATCCACGCAACCACCCAAAACCGTGTCCAGGGTC
>JANHFT010001969.1:138130-149963 GCA_032467955.1 Pseudoxenodon macrops | reverse complement strand
AGCATAACTCTGGAACACCTCCAGCAATTTCAACCAAACTTAGTACATAGATGACTTACTATTTGGAAACAAATACTGTGGGGGGAAGACACCCCTAGCACCCCTCTGTGTGTGTGTGTGTGTGTATGTGTGTATTCCAGCTTAACTCTGAAACGCTTCAACTAATTTCAACCAAACTTGGTACACAGATGACTTACTCTCGGGGGAAAAATACTGTGGGGGTAAGACACCCCTAACACCCCTCGGTGTATGTGTAAATAAATATAAATAAATACCCAGGCAACGCCAGGTTATCAGCTAGTATGGAATAAAATCATAATTATGTATCTGACAAAGACTTTCAGAATCGAACTGAAAAATGAAGAATGAATTTATGCAGAGAAAAATGTGTCCTTGATTAAAGATAAAGATGTACATATGTAAGGTGGTGCAGTTACATCTGTTCAAGGGAATGTATTTATTATCTTGGCTGTGATTCTTGACATCTGTTTGCAGAATCTCCATATGGAATTTTTATTGATGATCAGATGATGTATATAAAATTATCATACTGCAAGTTAGGATAATTCCATTTCTAATTCATGCTATCATATTCATTTTCTAGTAGCCAGTCACCCTGGAATCAATCTACATTAAGGGTCACATACCGGATCTATTTTTGTATTGGGGTAATTGATATGTAATTTGAGGTTGTAAGACATTAACATCAATCCTTTATGATGGTGAGATCTCTATCTGATTATTCTGAAACTTTTGCAGCCACTCCTTAGCTCCATAATATGGGCACATCCACTATAGTGGCCTAACCTAGCTGCTTTATGGATTTCATTGGTTTCCCACAGGTATTTGAGAGTTTCTCAGCAGGCTGCTTGGCAATTCTGTGGAGAAAGTGGTTAAGAATACCAAATTAGCTGCTTGATAGGATTGCCCCCAAATGACCTTTGCCAGAATGCCAAACCATTCTTGGTTTTCTAGACAAGGTTCAGATTTATATTGTGGCAGTAAGAACCATGTAGCAGCACATGTTTTCTGCACTTTCTGCACCTGCAGAATGGCTGCATCAAGATTATGTTGACCGTTCCTTCTGTGATAAAATACAATTTCAAACCAGTTTCGTATTGCTGGTGTGTAGTGAACAGGCATTGATCTCAACTTGAGAGAATTGTTACTTTTCTACTCCCAAAGTAATGTCATACCTTGAGATTCAACTATCAGGGAATAATTTCATAAACATGTTTAATTGTGTTAAAATTTCACTGCTGCTTTCCTCAACTTTTTTTTATTTTACTTTCCAATGTAATTATGTTCAAATACAGCCCTTAGCTTTTCTAAAGTTTTTAATCTGTTCATTGTTTGCTCAGGGTGAGTGATGAAAAAGATGCCCGAGGTTATCTTCAAGCGTTAGCTTCCAAAATGACCGAAGAATTAGAAGCATTGAAGAGCTCCAGCTTGGGTGCAAGGGCAACAGTAAGCTTTGGATTTTCTACATTATTCTGGTTCTAATAATTTGCTAATCAAATAAATGCTTACTGTAAGACGTATCAACTGTTGTACCAGTTTAGAACCAGGCACTTATATCCAGGCACTTAACTTCTTATTCACTATGCAGTTTCTAATTCAGAAAAAATCACTGAATGTCTATGCCATTGTAAATTCTTTCTACCAATTTTTTTAAAACAACTACACCTATAAGAGAACTTCATCTTGCTTGTGCCACTACTTCTCCTGTTGCTATTGCTATTAAAGTTGTATCCGTACCAAAAACTGTTATTTGTAAACTTCATAGGAACTATACATGGAAAACAACATGGGGAAAAAACTTATGTAAACTACCATTACAGTTCTGTTAGGTTTCCTCTTTGGTTCTTTTCTTAATTCATGAAACTGTAATATGCCCTTAGCTGCCTCTGTAGAACAAGTACATAATTCATTAAATTAAAAAAAAAATCCATTAGATCAAGAGTCCCCAACCCCTGGTATGTGGACTGACAATGGTCCACAGCATGCCAGAAACTGGGCTGCGCAAATAAGCAAAGACCCATCCACAGGATGCAGGTATCACATGAAACCACACCCTCTCCAGTCCGTGGAAAAAAAACTCTCTCCACAAAACCCAGGAGTTCAAAAGGGGGCCGCCACACTAGGGAGTAATTATTAAATAAATAATTATTAAATCAATTTGTGTGTGAGGATCAGAGTAACAGAATAATATTTTTCTCAGAAAATTGAATTTTTGTCTCTGTAAACAAGTCTTTCAATGCTTAATGTGGCCTTTGACAAAACTGTTTAATATTTACTCCTTATTTATTACATTTACATGCCACCTGTCTCCCCAATAGGGAGACTATAATAGCCTAAGTATCTTGCCAGGGAAGCCATACTTTTATTACTTAGGCTAAAAAAGGCCCATGCTTTCACTGATTAAAGTGGAGTGGGAGATTGTTGGCTCCTTTCCTTTACACCCTTCTTGGAAAGCTCCAAAAAGCTCAAAGATCCTCCAGACTTATGAAGGAGAAGTGGCCAAATAACAAAGCAAACAAACTTCCACCTTCAATCTCCCTTTCCTTCCACTGGATTTTCGTCCATTACATGAACAATGTATCAGATCAAAAAAGGACAGCTCTGGATCCACCCCACTATCTAAAAGAGATATTATATTTTTTGTTAGAGTTTTAAATATTAAGGTATCTTTAGGAGATATGTTAGCTAATAATATTTAAAAACATTTTCTTTGAAGGACATGCCTTGGAAGATGCGTCGCTTTGCAAAACTAGATATGTCTGCAAGGTTAGAGCTACAATCAGCCCTTGATGCAGAAATACGAGCCAAACAAACCATTCAGGAAGAGTTAAATAAAGTTAAATCTTGTAACATTGCAACAGAATGGTAAGGTTTAATTATTCCTTTTAAGATTTTAAGATAGCCTGTGATATTTTCTGTTGAGAGTCATCCTGATAAATTCAACATTGTTTTTGGTTTCAGAAACTAAATATAATAGTTTGATGGCCTACCATAAAAAGCCTAATTTTCTGTGTATAATTTGCAATTTATTTGAAAATTGTTTCCTGAAAACAATTGAAAGAATTCAGCTGAAAATAAATACCTGCCATCTTTTACAATCTTAATAAGATTAACATACAATATTCCTTTGACATCCTATTAGAATACCTGATGAATTCTAAGAATTGCTTTCCTATTGTGGTCTTTCCATCTCTTGTACTGAGGAAATTTTTTATTCAGGATTCCTGTTTAGAAGTAGTTACTAGGAAACAATATAAAATCTTTCTCCTTCCTCCCTTCCTCCCTTCTATTCAACCATTTATTTATTTATTTATTAAGAAAATTATATGGCCATCTAACACAGTGATATTTCAGGGACTTACCGAAGTAAAATGCCACATGCAAAACCTAATGAACCCCTACCATTTAAAACAAAAGAAATATTAGTTGTATTGAAAAGCAGTTGTAATGATAAGAGTTCTACATAGTTTTTTCCATAATAAATCATGCTAATAAATAAATATTCTTTGATGTCAGAATGCAGTTTGATAATACTGCTTTTATATGATGAAAAAATTCTGCATAGAGTAAATCATTATATAGAACATTATTTAAAATCTTGATTCATTACAATGATATTTATATATGTTAAAAAAGGTTAAAGTAAGCATGAAGTTCTAGAATAGATATATAAGCGTCCAGTGCAACCCATAATTAGAAAAAAAGGCAAACCTTACTTCATAGTGTAATAATTCAAATCCCAGTCTTTTGTATATGTGTCCTGACAAAACAAAAATACGTAAGTCACATTTTGTCTTTTGGTCTTGTTCTCTCCACTGGCAAGCAAGGTTTTACAAGGTTGCCAGCCATGTGCTTTTTTATTAAGATTAATAATTTACAAAAAGGGACGCAGTGGCTCAGAGACTAAGACACTGAGCTTGTCAATCAGAAAGGTCAGCAGTTCGGCAGTTTGGATCCCTAGTGCCGAGTAACGGAGTGAGCTCCCGTTACTTGTCCCAGCTTCTGCCAACCTAGCAGTTCTAAAGCATGTAAAAATGTAAGTAGAAAAACAGGGACCACCTTTGGTGGGAAGGTAACAGCGTTCCATGCGCCTTTGGCGTTTAGTCATGCTGGTCACATGACCACAGAGATGTCTTCAGGCAACGCTGGCTCTTCGGCTTTGAAACAAAGATGAGCACCTCCCCCTAGAGTCGGGAACAACTAGCACATATGTGCAAGGGGAACCTTTACCTTTTTTACCTAATAATTTACAAATATGGTTCTGGGGCCGCAAAGATATCCTTAGAACATAAAAGTGTGAGTTTTTGCAACTTTGTATTTCATATAAAAGTGCAAAGGGAAAAAAATTGCTAGGGTCAGTTGGTGGGTTAGAGACTGGGCAACTGGACAACTGGAGGTTTGCACTATGGCAATCATACTATAATAATTCACAGCACATATGTCATCTGTCTATTCTGCCTGCTTGTTAGGAATTATCATGGAATTATCACAATCAAACTTGATAATTTTAAACTAATCATAAAATCATCTTGTTCCATTGGGTGTTTATGAATCAAACAGAAGTCATTATTTTCCTTTTCAAGCTTACTTATTGAAATCAAATGCTTTTGTCCATATTTATGTTATCTTTTGTTTAATAGTGAGATTTAAGTGGGGTTTTCCTAATTGAAGGACACTGCAATCAATTTTCAAATATAACCACATCATGGTCCTTACTAACTGGGTGTTTCTTTGTGTAAAGCAAATTACAGGAATCTGAAAAGAAGAACTCCGAGCTGCTATCAGAAATTGACAGACTGAAAAAAGAGGCAGAAGAACTTCAGTCAGAAAAGGGTAGGGGAAGTGACATCCAAATAAAGCTGATTGCTGGTGGGTACATCTTATCAAATCAGAATGTCCACTTACAGAGTGCTGACAGAATCTGTATTTTGAAGATTCTGACTCTTGAAGTGTCATCGTAGCCCTGGCATGATAAGATGTACCCACACAGCTGTTACAAAATTAAAATTATCTTATGTACACTTGGCATACTTGAAATACATTTTTTTTAGATTGTGTTTTTGTTTGTACATTTATAGCCACTGTATTAGGAACATGCATTACCTTATAGTTTTATCATCTTAAGAGAAGGTGATTCTTAATTTATTCTTCAGTTTTCAAGTACTACTCAGACATCAGGTATATAGGATAGAAAAGAACATATATAAAATGCATAGTCTTTTGATCTTTGATCATTATAAGCTAGAATCCATGTGCTCAATTAAGACTTAGGAGTTCTCTAAAGTAAAACTTTTACAGGAAGTTTAATCTATTGTTAATTGCATTAATATAATTGAAAATGTTGGTTGGTTTTACTATTTATTCTAAGAAAGAGAAAATACACACACACCAGTATTTTCTTCATCTGATGTATCTTGGGAAGAAACAGCTAAGACAGCAACTATAGAGGAGTATCTTAGAATGTGAGAAGGCCTGGAAATGGACCTCTAAATGTGATAGAACCTTTATCTGATTATAAAATATATTTCACTTTGTGAATGGAAACTTAAGTGTACCTTATTCAAAAGATCCTATTGTAAAACAAATTCACCAATCACAATTCAGAAGTAATATAGCAACAGGGATGACGATTTAAAAGTACTATAGTGTTGTATTAGCGTTGATAAGGCAAGGTGAAAGAGTAGATCTCAGGGCCAAATGCAAAGGATAGGATGCATACTGAGGATAGGATTCAGTTGTTGTTAGGTTTTTTTGTATTGTGTGATCATTGCTGGACAAAACAGATGTTAGTGGTTTGTTTGCTTATTGCAAAACAATGGACATATCCCTGTTTACAGTAGTTGTTTCTTCAGAAATCAATATGCTTGTATTCAAGGAGTCTTATATCAAAGTGTTTTAATTCAGAGCCATATGCAGTTGAATTTTAATTTATCTTTTGCATATACTATTCACTGCTTCATTTTAATCCATGCAGTGTTTCTCTCTATCTCCTGAACCTGACCCTCCAGTAGATGGGAGGGAGATAGATAAAAATAGATTAGTATTTATTTCTGATTTCCAATAATTTAACATTTGTAAGTAAAATGCATGTTAAAAAATCAGAAGAATTTTCTGACATTCATTCAGATTCAGGATTCCTTTCTTATTAAGTAGGTATCTTTAGCCAGCTGTACATACAATTTTAGAACAATCATAGAATTCCACATTTGTAAGTCAGATGTGTAGGAAAGTCAATTCTTCACCTCATGTATTATAATAAATAACATCTGTTTTAACAGTATTTTCCATTTCTAATTTAAATGTGAAAAATCATCCCTTTTGATGCCTAATTCCACCTTTTTATTATTTTATACTTGATTTGGCATATGGATCTTACATTCATAATTAAAACCAGGAAACACGTGTCCCCCCCCCCCCGCCAAATCACATTAAACAATTACCTTACAACCAAAACATTTTCACTTTAATATTTCAGCATTACTCAAAGCATTCTTGCTGTTCTTCTAGAGATCAGGGTGATTTCATTTGATTTATAGCAACCAATCCTATAGGATGCTTGTTCTACATAAAAGAGTCAAATGTCAAGTTTGCCTTGAACCTTCTGTGTTAAATACTGGGTGCAAAGTTGCCAAATGTGAGCCTCCAAAATTGGAGTTGCTGCTATTAAGTAGTCTTCCAGATTTGTGAAACCCGGAACTGGTAGCCACGAACTCAAGTTGGTGATACCAGATGGTTTATGAGGCTTACAAATCTTATATTAATGTGTATCTTGTTGAACACATTTATCATATGCAAATACTTGACTGTTTTAGTTATATCAACCAGAAAAAAATCATATCCATGCATGATAGAAGCTTTTTCGTTTAAAAAAATTCTCATTGGGGCAGAATAAGTGCTTTGGGATTAAGTTCCTGTTGCTGCAAGAAGGATCAGATTAACAGATAAACAGAAAATAATAATTCAACAGTCTCTAATTTCGTTTAATACAGTAGATAAAAGTCTCCAGATTAAGGTTGACTCCTGATAGCTTTAGGGAATATTGATGCCATTTTCTTGTTAACAGTGCAAAAGTAGTTTTGCATTTTTTTTTCTGAGTTGTTTTTTAACTCTCAATCTAATCTGTACTTTAGAGATTCCATAATAGTGTGCTATTCAAATGCTAATCAGGCTTGGCCATGTTTAGCTTCCAATCCCAAACAAGATCAGCTGGGTTATATTGAATAATAGCAGGATTTTTGCTGGAGTTTTTATAGAGATACTCATTTTTTTCAGCAGCAAGCAAGGTTTTTTTTAAAATCTCCTTTCTATTTTGAACACTGGGCATGAGGGAACACACTAATAGAACCTATACAGACTGGGGAACAGTAAAAACTGAAAGGAAAAATTGCCTTCGATCATGGGTATTACTTACCTGTCATAGTAAGTAAAGAAAGTATGTGTTATTTATGCATTTATTTGTTTGTTATCACATTTCTGAACCGCCCATCTCCCTCAAAGAAGGACTCTGGATGACGTACAATAAAATCAATTGTGACATAAAATTATAAGTCCTGTTTCTCATGTTTTAATTGGGGAGATCTTATGTAACAATTGGTATCAAAATTCAGCAACGGGAAATAAGAATTTTGTTTTAAATCATGAAAGGACCATCCCAGCAAATGGTTCCCATAAATTTATACTACTGTCTTAAATATTAAAGAGCTGGAAATATATGGGCTAACAAGACTGATTCTATAGGAACTTGAATCCAAGTCCTTCCAGAAAAATAATTCCATAATTTTTGGGAACAATCTGATTTTTAGCAGAAAGCAACAACTAAAGAACAGCAACAGGTAGATCAGTATGTGGATGATTGTTTTCTATTGATTAAAATCATGCTGTTGTTTTCTAGGAGTGAAGCATCAAGACTCACAAAATTCTTTCTTGGCATTTTTGAATGCACCTACCTCTGCTCTGGATCAGTTTGAAGTAAGTAATTTGATGTATTTCTTAATATTTTGATGTTACAAAAGGATGAAGTTTATGGTGACTACTGCTTTGAAATCATAACTGCACTTATTATGTTTCATAAGGAATATTATTTACTTCTTTTGTCATTTTCTAGTTGTAAAAAGGAGAAGGAGAATGTTAAAAGTATTTGTATGATGCTTTTAATGCAGATTTCATATATGCCAGCCTAAACTGTATTTCAAATATTATGACAGAAGAGCTTTCTTTTTTTGCCATTTATTAAAGTCTTGAAACTTAACCCTAAAATGAAACATCTGTAATGTTTTCAGAACTAGAATTAGTCCTCAGCTAACAACCACTCTGTCAGTGACTGAGGCTGAATGAATAGTATGAAATGGACACTTGGCAACTGGCTCACACTCATGACAGTTACAACGTTCCATGGTCATCTGATTCCCATTTGTGACCTTCTCTGCTGTTTCCCACAAGCAAAGTCAATAGGGAAGCTGACATGGAAGGTCACAAGTTGCTTGGATAAGTCTCCCACACATGACCTGGAGCCTTGCAGTGCTTGCACACACCAGGCCATTGGGCACCCTGGGGTGCCCTTTCCCACCTAGCAGCAGCCATCCTTATTTATCTCTAGATACAGTTTCATTCATGAACATAATGTAAACTTATTAAATATTGCTGCAGTAAAGAATAGAAAGAGTCCTATATTATGGAACTAGGACAGAGATGGATTATATAGCCTTCAAGGGGGAGGAAGGTGATGATGGTGGGAAGCTGAGGCCTAAGGAAAAGGTACTCAAGAAGCAAGAATTCACCGATGAAGCAAGTTAATACTAATGTATTTCCAATTAAATGTAGCTTCTCTATCAATATATTTACTGTTTGGCAGTCATTTGTTTCAATATTAAAACATGCTATGACAAAATCATAACAATAAATTTTACATTCCCATTAAGAGTTAATCCTCAATTTACAACTGGTCATTTAAGGATTATTCAGAGTTATGATGGTCTTGGAACAGATGCTTTACAACTTGTAAAGCACTTCCGGCTGTCATAAAATGTCATGGGCCCCCATAGTTATACGACTGCGTTTGGGGCACTTGGCATCCATCTTGACTTTGCCACCAGTTTCTGGCAAAAACTGTGGTTTACTTAATGACCACAGTGATCCACTTAATAACCATCCAAAAAAAAATATGGCAAAAAATATGGGTCCTGTCACCTGCCTGCCATGACTTATAAGCAGATTTCTGGTCCCAGTTGTGATTGTAAGTCGAGGACTACCTATAATTATTATTTTGTTATCTGATAATGTATGCCCCCCTTGATCTGTTTTTAGTGTGGGTGAAAGAATATTCATTATTTATGGATTACATTTAGTTAACAAAACTATGTAGAAGTTATGCTAAACAAAATAATCTGTTAGTCATTTCCAGTTTTTCTTTATTTGATTTCTCAATAGTATGGTGATGCAGTTGTTTTCACAAAGCAGACATTTTCATCTATCTATTTCTGTTTCTTTACTGCTGTATGCATTAAAATAGGATTCCTTTTCTTCTTCATCTTCTTCTTCATTGATTGATTTTATGGATGACGTAAGTCTTTCATCTCCAAATCCACAAATTATTCAGTAATAAAACAGATTTGATTTGGCAACTTCAGATGGTAATGCAGTCATCTTAAACCATCAAGAGCATGAAATTCAGCAGGTTCTGTGCTCCTGATGTGTCCGTGCTGTATAGTTTTCAGTATAAGTTTTCATGGCATGGGCTAAAGCTTTTTGCATATGTGTCTTTTCATTGCTATTTGAAGGAACTGAGATGCAAGACATGACTTGTTTCAAGGGACCACTCACACTCATTCTGGCCTGTTGTTGATATTGGTTGGTCAAAACTATACCATTAAAATTGGCTTCTACAATTCTGTTTTTACTTTAGCTTGGGATGAGTGTGAATATATGTTTCATTCACATGCATGTCACTTTCTTAAGATTTTTTTTCCTGATTAGTTTAAACTCTTACACCAGCGACAATTTTTTTTATCAAGTATATGTGAAATAATTATGTCAGTTGTATTGTAGATAAGTACAAAATGTAGTGCTGTAATGCTCCTATTTACAGTAACATTTTTCTATATGACTGTCCTCACTGTAAAGACACTGGAGAATATTGTTCACCATTTTTTGAGCTTGGATTACAATTTCTGCATCATGCAGAAAATATCCCAATAGTTCTATATTCAAAATAATTTAACAAATATGCTATCACATTCTCAAAACACGTTCTGAAAACACTTTCCAGGTTTTCAGGAGACTGTAGAATTGGTTTAAAAAAGACAAGTTTCTGATGGAATTGACAGAATAATGAATAGGTTCTTTCATATTAATGCTTCTGAAAACCTTTAATTCTAAAATAAGTTGATTTCAGTAGCTGGAAAACAGTATGCATTCTTAAGAAATAATAAATAGATTTTAGGTGCTTTGTATGAATAAATAAATGGCTTTGTATAATAATAGTAATGCTAGCCTTCAGTTTGCAGCAATAGCTTACCACAAAAGAAGCAATTTCTATATATTCCAGATTTAAAATAGCTTTTGTGGTATATAAATATGGGTTTAAAAATTTATGAGCACATGTGTCAAAGTATTCAGATTAGAAAACTGACATCATAAACTACAGGCCTCTTTTTTCAAATAGTCCAGTGTCTTTAATTGATAATGGCTCTGATTAATATATTTATTCTTAATCATGTAGTCATGTTTATAAACTACTTTTATATAATATATCTAATGGTGATCTTTGTGTAGTATTTAGTCTGAAAGCTTGAAAGTGATCTATTGCCACACAATGAATCACATTGCTGAATAGAAATTGAACTTGGGTCTCATTCCGACTTTAAACATTGCTTAGCCTGCTTATCAAAAGCAAAGCAATACTGGAACAAAAATAGGATATATTTTGGTTTTTTTATCATTAGTCTATGGGAATGTGAAATGTTTATGTTCAATGGTGAGATTTTCTTGGAGAAAATTGTTGCCTTTCCTTCTAAGCTTTTGGGTTAGTAATTGAAGAAGTTCTGCACACTTAACACACCAACCATCTTTCTTCCCTATTTAGGCAAGTAAAAATGGAACAAAGAAGCAGAAAGGATTTAAGGCTTAATGAGATCCTTATGCTACCTTGAAATTTTTACCTAGCTTGTGGGCAGTGTGAAAGACAGTAACAGAGTATTGTCTTAATATTGTCTTGTCTATAGCATTAGAAGTCCCAACGTGCCTAACAAATTTAAATACTGACAGCTAACTTATCTTCTGTTTTTAAAATAATTTATTCTAACATTAGATCATGTCTCCCCCATTTCTGTAAGATGGAAATAGCCTTGTCAGAATAAACTTCCTCAGCAACTAAATAGAGTCTAAGCAACTTGTGTCCCACAACTTAGTGTAGTTTATTATCTATGGATTGTTATCCACAGAACAGGACTAAATTCCCAAGTTTTACTGATCACCTGGACATTGTTGATTGCTTAGCAAGTCAAAATACTTGTGTTAAAAGGCTGTTATATGGCTTCAATCTTGCCCTAAAGATTCCTTATTTGTTTACCACAGTCAGAGTTGAATGGCTATTTAGGGCTTCCAGTTTTATTGAGATTCATGGTTATGTTGCCTATAAAACTATATTGCCCAGGGGCCAGAATTGGCATGGAGCTTGAAATTTCCTGATTTTGACAGAAAAACACCCAACACCTTTGCAAAGTGGCTTTTTTTGCCCGCCTGCCCACCTCCCTCCCTCCCTCCCAAAATTGCAGTACTTCAGGCAAAGCAAAAAACTTTTTATTAAGATGGGAGT
>JANHFT010001969.1:80432-118010 GCA_032467955.1 Pseudoxenodon macrops | reverse complement strand
TTTTGCATAGCCACGCCCACAAAATAAGCCACACCCACAGAACCGGTAGGGAAATTTTTTAGATTTCACCCCTGGAACATAGTGAGTGACAGTAGGGTTCTCAATGTTTATTTTCAATAAATATTAAACAAATAGGTAAACACCAATAAAAAACTAGGCTTATTTTTAACCGTAGAAAATGTATTTCTAAACTACAAGAAATATATATTGAAAAGTGACTTCCTTACCTTCCAGTTTTCAACCCAATCCAATGTATGTCCGTAAGGCATTATCCAGACATATATCTGTGTTTCTTTCTAGGTTACAATGCACCATACCTCTCAGTTTATAGTGAAAATGCAGTTG
This sequence comes from Pseudoxenodon macrops, assembly GCA_032467955.1. Lineage (NCBI taxonomy): Eukaryota > Metazoa > Chordata > Lepidosauria > Squamata > Pseudoxenodontidae > Pseudoxenodon > Pseudoxenodon macrops. Next base: position 117,665 of record JANHFT010001969.1, on the reverse strand, counting down.
ATATATTTGATGTGAACTCAATGGAGTGGATTCAGACCATCCCCCTCAAGAAGGTAACTAATGAATTACACAGTAAATTAAAGCGTTTGGATAGGTTGTTCATAATATAAATTAAAACACATATTGAGTTCCATCTGGATTAAAATATTCTTCTGATAAACTAGGAAGGGGGACACACACACACCTTCAGGTCTGCGATGGAAGCTAATTAGATATGAAGCAACTACTCACTGAAGCTGCTGTCAGAGTCTGTTTTTGTTACAATAAAAAGAACGGAGATATTTCAAGCACTTTGAATTTTTAGAGAAAAGACACTTTAAACAATACAATACATACATTCCTATTAAACGTTTTTAGCATTTCGTCAGAAGGAGTTTGGTACATATTTTGTAATATTCTAATATTTTTTTATTAAAAGAATAATTTTTTGTGAGCTGCAGCTCACTTCTTCAGTGAGTAGTTAAACTGAAGTAGGACTTCAGTTGGAGAAAGGAGGTGGTGAGAAAAGGAAAACAAATTAGTTGTGTAGGTGCAGGTTAGAGACAGATTACTATTGTCTTATCGGTTAACAATTGTGATGTTTCAGACCCCACTGTTTTTAAACCCACCTACCAGAGTCCTCCTGAATTTTTGCCTCCATGATATTCATGTATGATGTGTGGAAATGTATACTTTTACATTTTTTTCATATCTTTTTACTTTTTTTAATATTTTTAGGTACGTCCTTTGAACACAGAAGGGTCGCTAAATGTCCTAGGACTAGAAACTGTTAGATTAATCTATTTCAAAAATAAGATGGCAGGTAAGTAAAAAAAAAAAAAAAAAGACTGCTATCTATATTGATTACTGTTCATTCAAGACACTAATAGAATGCTGATGCACTGAATGCAATCCAGGTAGCTTTTCCTCAGAAGCATTTCAACACTAAATTTGTAAATGCTGCAGTTCCCAAGGTTTTAAATATAATTGAGGAGAAATAATTGTGCTATCTAATCATGATAGGCTAAAAAATATTTCCACTTTTCAATAGAAAAATAGAATAAAAATATTTTCAAAATATTTCTATATTTTCAAATAGACTACCTTAGTCTATTTGAAGTAGGAACCAGTTACTCCATTTAGTTGTCTCGTATTTCTAGCACTTCAGCATAATTGAATTTTAAGTCTATTACAGGGAGTTCTTGATTTACAACTGTAATGGAGTGTGGAATTTCCATCAAAAATCATGATGGTCATAAATCGAGGCACTCAAATGTCCAAACATGATTTTATTATTATTTTTTGCAGTAGTTGTCAAGCAAATGCCACTATTGTTAAACATATCAATGTATTCCTATCAATGTTTTGCTAGAAACTGGCAAAAACAAATTGCAGTCACATGACCATGGAACGCTGCAGTTGGCCATAAAGGTGAGCCACTTGCCAAGAGCCCAAAATCCAATAATGTGACTGCAGGGGATTGTGCACCTATCTGAACTCTGGAACTAGATAATAATAAGTAGCTTTTGACAAGTCTATCATAATGGTCATGAGCAGCTGGTCATAAGTCATGTCAAGGACTATCAGTATATTTTGTACTGATTTTGTTACCCTTGAGAGTAAAAAATTACTTCGACTTCTTCAAATATAAGATACATCAATGCTTCCTAAAATTATAGATCCAGATCTTTGAAATAAATAGAACTTTTGTAAATGCAGTGGTTTGGAAGTTTACAGCATTGTAGAGTTCCACTCAGAATGCTTCCATTGACAGAAGGAGACAATTATTTCAATTTTTTCCTTATAGTAGTATTATCTGTAAAGCACTTTCAGATTAAAAATTAACTACAGATAGAGAATTAAATAATTGAATCAGCATTGTGAATTCATTCTTGTTTTTTCTTGCCACTTTCCAGTAAGTGAATGTTTCAGTTAGCACCACAGAAGTTTCAGGAGGAAAATCTGGTAGTTATAGGCTATGCAAGAAATATTGTTTGAGCAAACGTTTCTGTCTCAGTCTCCTAGAAAAACTTTCCTATTTGTTTTATTTTGTAATTTCTAAAAAATAAACATTTCTAAATTACCCATTTATTTTACATAACATGCCAAATATTTTTTGTATATCACATCTACTTTAAGCATAAAGTTTTTCTTAGAAGAAATTCTGAATGCAACATTAACTCAACATTAGATGCAAACAAGAAGTAGAACTAAGCACAAAAGTAGAAAGTTTTATCTTAGCCTTACATATTGTTTCAATAATTCCCCTCACCACCATCACCCAGTCTTTCTCTCAGAACAAGATAATTTTGCCTCTGAACTTACAGATGTACAAGTTACATACTGATAGCAACTATTTAGGTGCAAAAATGGTCTGTTGAGAAAAAGTCATTTCTTTCAAAATCAGGATTCTGGTTTATTTTATATTGTTCAAGCCTCTAAATGAATGTTTGTAGCTAACATATAATTAGTATAAGCTTAGAATCATAACATTATACTAGGTATTTCTATTTTTTCCATTGTTTTAGCATTAGCAGTTGTACCTAGTTTAGAAAAGTTTTCTATAGCTAACCGTCTGCAGTGGGGGGGGAAAATGATCCTGCTTGGATATTTATGTTTCTCTTAGAGGGTGATGAGTTGGTGGTTCCTGAGACATCAGATAACAGTCGAAAGCAAATGGTCCGAAATATTAATAATAAACGGCGCTACTCATTCCGAGTGCCTGAGGAAGAGAGAATGCAGCAGAGAAGGTCGGTATTCAACCTGTACTTGTCTTCTGTCCATGCTTGTAGGCCGTGAAGACTGTTGTGTCCCGTCATTGTATTTTTTTTTTCTTTGATTGTTAGAAAAAAATGGACTTCTGGTCAATGCGTTCAAACATTTGTCTTTTCTGTTATATAGTATGCTTTACTTACATTATGTATAACCCAATACTTAAATTTATTTTAATTTAAATATCAATGCAAAAGAACTATTGTAAATTGGAATGCATGTCTCCAACTGCTGTACATAAGTACATTTGTGTGTGCATGTGTGTATATACTGTATATATGACTGATAATAAAGTTTTACAAAAGAACTTTATATTGCTAATTATGCATATATTGTCCAGTTTTGATATTCTATTTTTTACACAATTCCTATCTGATTCTCTGTAATATTTCCCAGTGGTCTGATGATAACAGTTATTTTTTTAAAAATTGTGTAGTTTTCAGGCAGCAAAAGGGTCACCTTGCAAGATAGCATTCAAACTGTATGAAAATATTCAGAAAGGATTCTGATTTTTAAGAAAATACTTTCAAGAAATATGGAGTTATTATTTCAGCATTTCTCACATATAGGCTGTGCTGATAAAAGTTTGTATATAATTATGGGAAAACAGGGCAATAATTGAACTTGCTTGTTCTCAAGTCAGCCTTTTTTTCACTACTGTTGAGATTTTTTTTAGACCTATTTATGACATAATCCATGATTAGAACCAGTTTTATGCTGTCAGGTTTTCTAAAATGCTGGAAACTCAAGAATTTTCCTTTGTATCCTACAACACGTTGGCAAATTTCTCTAAAGCTCTTTAAATTATTGTAAGAGTAAAATGTGAAGAGTAGTGCTATATTCTTCTAATCCTTTTCTTTTCTTCTATCCTTCATCTCTGCCTCCATCTTTGCAGCATCCGATCATCACTGAGCCCACTACTACACCTTTTCTTGAATGTTGTCTCAACTCCCTCTCGTAGTGCACTCTGAGACCCAGTAACCCTTTGGACTTTTTATGAACATGGGCCGTTAAGCTTTTAAGCCAAACCTCTGTTCTTCCTGACCTTTTCCCTTCCATCAAGCTAACAGCTGAGATAGAATCAGTATCAGAATTTAAAGTACTTTTCTTTTAAAATTTAGCCAAATATTTGGCTATTTGATTTTCTGTTGTGGAATAATTTATATGACTAGTATATATATTTACTCTTTGTGTTTACAAATAGCCACTTCAGCATACAATATCTGAACATTTTCTTTTACAGAGAGATGCTGCGAGATCCAGAAATGAGAAATAAATTAATTTCTCACCCAACTAACTTTAACCATATAGCACACATGGGCCCAGGAGACGGTATACAGATCCTCAAAGACCTGCCCATGGTAAGTAAGCACAGCCTGGTGTACTGTATAACAACAGTGAAATGAATTTGTCTGAAATACAGTAAAAATAAAATGTATTGATTTTCTGTCCTATCACAATCTCACAACTCTCCGCAATTTACATAACATGCGAACTTTAAAACATCCATAGTATGAGTAAAACAACACCAATAAACAAAATCATAACATTATTAATCAACATAGCAATAAAATGACAAAAGTAGGGGGGGAAAAGATGGCACAAAAAGGAAGCATGTTCTTCCTTTTATATTTCAAGGAGGAAAATGTCATTCTCCATAGTATTGACAGGAGAGTCCAGGATGGGTTCCTCTAATCGTGTAGCTCTATGGACTTAGTTGAATCTTTGAGGACACGCCTCCCTGGTGACGTCTCCCCAGTTAGTCAACTCAGTCGAAGCCAATGGACACTTCTTGTCTAGCTCCTTAGAGCTTTCCAACTGTTTTTTTGGCTTGGATTTAATACCTGGAGTTTTCTTTGATATTTGGAGAATTTGAAGACCCCGAGCAGTCATCTTGGCTTGGGACGATTTTCTGAAGACTGTAACTTCTTTTTAGAACCAAATCTCCTCAGACTTCATGTGGTGAGCTTGAAGGCGGGAAAAAGGCGAGTGGTGGCTCTCTGCAGCGGCAGTTTGCCACCAAAGCAGTTTCTGTGCCTGTGGCACTTAGCGCCTATCAGCTGTGCGGCAGGGCTCTCTGCGACGGTGGATGGGAGCCCCGATTGCTAACTTCACTCCAGCTTGCTTGGCTACCCCTTGGCTCTCTTCTATAAGCGGATGGTAGCTTTGAGGGGTCTGCCATTTTTACGGCCATTAAGTGAGTCGATTGTCTTGCTTAGTGGCAAGGATTTTGAAACTTGCTCACTTATCAAATGATTTTTTCTGTTTAAATAATTTTAAATTTGAGGTAGACTGTGGCGATCCCTTGGCTCTCCGCTTGACGGATTGTAGCTTGGATGGATCAGCTATTTTGGACTTCTGGAGGCCATTTTGCAGCACAGACCAACATCTTACCTCAGTACATGGCTTGATGGTGAAGACATAGCTGCAGAGAGTTCCTGATTGGACAACTGGTCATACCTTGGACAGTAGCAGCAGCAGTTGGCCAGTTTACAGCAGTCTACCATTTAAATTGGCTCCCATTTCATTTGCCAGCCATTCCTAAGCTTTTGGATATTGGAGAACAGGTCACTGGTTTTGTTACGACCAACCACACCTGCATTGTTTTTTTATCGCCGCAGCAGCAGTGAAACACTTCAGACTGCCTCACTTGGTGGCGTGGCCAGCATTTTGCATCAGCCCTGCCATTGTGTTTCCCCCAATTTCCCATCATCCCTCTTAGTAACCTGGTGGGGAAGGCTTGTAATTTAGCACATCCAAATCAATGGGATGGCATTTCATACACCATTCTACCTCTGTGCGTATTGATTAGTGAGCGAGTCAGTCAAGGTCCTCTTTAAATTCAAACCTGGTCAACTTGCTGTTTCTGTTTTGTATGACTTTACCTCTTAGCTGTTTCTGACTTGCCTGTCTTTGTGTTGCAGAACCTTCGGCCTCAAGAAAGTCGGGCAATGTTCAGTGGTTCTGTCAGCATCCCTTCAATCACAAAAACCCGGACTGAGCCTGGACGCTCCATGAGTGCTAGCAGTGGCTTGGCAGCAAGTAAGTTTCTGAGCCTTCACTTGGTGTCAGACTCTTTCTCTATTTTCCTTGAGAAGGGTGTACTGTTACCTCTGCATTTGTCTGCTTCCTGAAGAATGTATTATGAAAGGGTCAGACATTTTGGTGGTCAAGGATATACAGTCTTAAGAGCAAAGGGAAAATTTATTCAAGAATTCATGGAGAAAAGATTAGACATTCTCTTTGGAGAGAATATAAATATGAAAGCAATGCACTTAATTTTCAAAGGGAATAACATTGGATTTATGTATGTATAAGAGCTGTGGTGGCTAGAATGCAGTACTCCACGCTACTTCTGCTGACTGCCGGCTGACTGCAGTTTGGCACTTCAAATCTCACCAGGCTCAAAGTTGACTCAGCCTTCCATCCTTCTGAAGTCAGTAAAATGAGAACCCAGATTGTTGGAGGCAATATGCTGACTTTGTAAACCGCTTAGAGAGGGCTGTAAAAAGCACTGTGAAGCTATATATAAATCTAAGTGCTATTGCTATATGTTCAGCTGTTTACAAGCAGTGTGTTTTTGTTTCTTAGTTTCTTAGTTAACATTTGGAACTCCCTAATATTGAGAAGACACATGCTTATGAACTGAAATCAGGCACATATTCCATATTTTAAAAAAGGGAAAATATATTTGCTTTTGCCTATTTGTCATATTTCACTATTACGAAATATATCAACACAGTACATGGGATTAAATTGCAAAAATATCAATACTATTGGAAGTATGGTTATATCTTATGAAAGCAAATGTATTTCAATGCATGTTTAATGTTCTGTACTGTTTTCATTATTGGCGTATAGCAGTCATGGTACTGATGGAAGCCTAATCAGGATTGGCACTAGGAAATGGGGCATTTGCACAATACTTTCAGATATATTTCAGAGCTGCTGTTCATCTGCAATGAACTGCTATAGGAGTCACATTTCCAGAAATGTTGGCAAAATATTTGAGATTCGATGCAAGTGGAAGATGTTAAACCTCCTTTCCCCACCTAGCACTTTCTCCTTAACCAACACAGAGATGTTAATTCAACAATGCATATAAAATGGTTTTTATTCTTGCTGAAATGGAGGCTGGGATGGAAGAGGGAGGGGAGCCTTGATAGAAAGGCATGATGATGGTGGGAAAACAAAACTGCAACCATCAGTAGACCAAATAATGGTAAAGAGAATGAATACTATGGGTTATAGTTCTAATGCTTTTACATGGTATGTACTTAAATTCCTGGGTGCATTTCTAGGAACATCTGCACAAAATGGTAGTGCTTTGCGGAGAGAATTCTCAGGAGGTAGCTATGGAGCAAAGCGTCAGCCAATGGCATCCCCTTCAGATGGCTCTTTGTCTTCTGGTGGCTTGGACCAAGGCAGCGATGCACCAGTGAGGGAGTACGAGAGAGAGGTGGGTATAAGCTCCAGTTTATGCTTAAAGTAATCAAAAATAGGGACACATAACTACTGCGCTAGTCAATAATTGAAAGGCAAAGAATTATTCTGCAAAATATGACAAAAATTCCAGTAGCATGAATTACATTGATAATTTTGTTACCAATAGCTAAATAGCTTCCATATGTTTTAGATCACAGCACCATCATATCAAGTCTGATTTATGAAAATTACGTACAACATATCTATTAATTCATCTGATCACAGAAGGCAAGCCTTAAATCTTTGAATTGTTTGGTCCGGGGATCAATCCAAATTGTATTAATTTCTCAAATAGGGTGAATCTCCTGTGGAAACAACCACCAGCTAAAAAATGTTTTGTTGAACAAGCAAAAAATATTCCAAGAAACAATTTGGGGAGATTCTTGTTCATACAATATGTTTTTATTTTGTTATTGTTAAGCAATTGTTTAGGAGTATGTAACTCAGTACAGTACGAACAAAGCCACTTCAGGAAATTACGCAAATAAACATTTATGTAATAGGCATAGATGCAGATACAGGAAAATAAAAATTAGATCAGCAAAGGTCCCTAAATGTTATTAATTGCCACTGAAGTTTATAACAACTCTAGAAAAAATATGTGTGCTTTTATACTTGGCAGATTGTGAATATAAACATGTGTTCTACTGCATTAGTGACAGCATTGTGAGGACTCAAAATGTCAAGAGTCCAAAAAAAGACCTTCTAGAAAGTTGCTTATATAAATATATAATGTGCTGTTTGTTTTCATCCCTCCAAAAGTTCAGACCAATGCACTTGAGGAACAAAATTAGAAACATTCTCTTGATAAGGTAGAATGGGTATTCTTCACTGCCTATTTTTGATAGGGTTGCTGGCCAGGAAGAAAAAGGAGAGGTACCACTTGGCATTCCGTTCCTTCCTTGTCCCTTGCTTCTACAGCCTCCCTGTTTCCATTTGTTGCCACACTATTGTTCACTAATACGTTCTCTCCACATGTTTTGGGCTGCAGGACTCTGACTCTCCAAGGCATTCTACAGCTTCCAACAGTTCCAACCTGAGCAGCCCTCCCAGTCCCATTTCTCCTCACAAGACCAAGAGCCTCTCCCTGGAGAGCTCGGACCACGTGAGTTGGGACTCATGAACTGCTTCGGCACTCAGATTTGACATCTCAGCAGCTTTTGGTCCCCATGATTCTCCATTTGCTCTCATTCTCATCTCCTCTCAGCTTCCCTACAAGAATCAAACTCTGGGTGGGAGGGGGAGGAAGGGAATGTATGTGCCATAATTGGCACCAGTAGCGCAATTCTCTTCCCCTCCTAATAGTAACCAGCAAACAAAAGAAAACCTTGGCGGAGGGCAGCACAGAGTTGTTGTTATGTGAGAAATATTGGTATATTTCTATTATTATCAATTTTATTTCATAGGATTATGAAATTCCATTGTATGGCATATTATGCAATACACCACACTCCAAACAAAACATGGTAGTGTAGGCTGATATACACAATATGTAACAGGAAACCAGATAGATTTGCTTTGGTACATGTAGACCCATATTATATTTTTTCAGGAATAAATACAGCAAGATCCTCCATGTTTGATGATAGGGTGAAATTTGCCCTGCTAAGGAAGATACACATGCTTTCAGACACTCTGAATGTCAGTCTGATTGCTACCAGTAAATCTTATTGATTTTGGGGGGGAAATGATGCATATTTTACTATAATAGAGTTTAAGTAAATACACAAAATTAAGAGTTAGTACATATGTATATAATAAAAGAAAAAGCAGCATTGTAATGCAGCAGAAGATGGATTCCTATTTAAGAGATCCTTTAATTTAAAATTTGTGGTGTTCCTTTTTTCATACTAAATAATCTATGGATTGAGGGTGTGATCTGAATTTAGAACATGGCACTGGATAAAAAACATACAGCCTAGATGAAGACTCCATCCTCACAATTTTTGCTCTGTGACATTTCCTCCTTATCAGTAGAAACCCAAAAGCCATAAGCATCATTTTAAATTATCTCTGCCTGTTCTTTATTTTACAAGCAAAACCTATTGTTTACTAATACACGGATGAAGGTAAACTGAAGGGTGTCCCAACAATTATAGAATCTCCTCAGCTGAAGTAAATGCAAATAGAAATGAATGAGCTTTTGGAAGATTAGGGCTAGGCTTTCAAACCCATTTTGCCTTTTAATCACCACAAGCTCTTAAGTAACTTTCTTAGTTAACTAACTACATTCACTGAATACAAGGATCATTCAGTCCGAAATAGAAATTTGTAGTTTGTTCTTGATCACTGAAAGTTAACATGCCGCTTGTAGAGTTGTACTCTGCTAAATTATTCAAGACTTCTAAAGATTTTCATTGTGGTCATCTGCTCATCCATTCTGGTCCAGAAGGCCCATTGTCTTTGATGTAGAATTCTGGTGGTTGAATCTAATAGAGAAAGCTTAATCGGAGCACAGCATTTCTGTCTGAATAGTCGAAATCCATCATCACCTAGAAAAGCAGTGGCAAAGACAACATGCAGGGGAAAAGCAAACCCTTTTTTCTTCCGTGTTATTGAATAAAATTGAGTACAGTTTGCATTTTCACACTAGACGAATGTGATTTTTCTTCTTAGAATCATTGCTTCTTTAGGCTAGACTTAAGCTCAAGTGGCTAAAGTATTCAGGTGGTAATTTTAAAAAAAGATAAAAGAGTTTCTACAGGTGTTGTAATATATCATGGATATTGTAAAACAATCAGTTAACATCAGTGGAAAAACAACAAATCTGTAAATGTTTCCTAGGTCACCTCTGAAAAATCATCAGCTACAATCACACCAAATTCTGATTAAGTACTGGAAGATAAGAGATCATTGTCTCTAATCATCTAGGTGTATTCAATCTGTTATTTCTGTGTCTTTGTTTGCATTTAGCTCTCTTATGCTGGGGAATAATTGGGTGTGAGAGGCAAACTTAAAATTTTGCTATTAAGCACGGTATCCTAAACCTGTCTGTTGAATTAACTTTATTAAGAATCTTAGAATTGTGTGTTTTGTCATGAGTTAGAAACAAAAGATTTGAATTTCAGAGCTACCACTTAAAACATACTAAAGGAATTTCCTGCAAGTCTTTTCCAAGGAATTGAGTCACAGCAACAAGAACAGCATATAAAATCTAATAGCTCTCGTCTCCTTTGACAATCGCTATTCCAAGATCCTGTTTCAACCCCTTCAGTCTTTCCTACAGTGATGCTCTTGTCATTGTCATTCCTCCATACCAAGGCGAAGAGGTTAGCATTCCCTCCACCCCCCCTATTGGCTTGTTTTTTTAAAAGGTTTCTGGTTCTAGCTTTAAACTGCACCTGGCTTGCAGAATTATTGACTTCAGAAATGATCTTGGAAGCCCTCAACACGTCCTATGGCAATCAAGCTGTTTCAGTTGAAGACATATGTCACACATGCAAACAAGAGCTAAGGGAAAGGAATCTTCAGATTAGAAATAGTTTTACATAACATCAAACTATGTTAAACACTACTCTTCATTAGGATTTGTGAACTTGCAATACCAATATTGATAAATTATTGGGTACTTTTTCCGACTGTACTCAACACAAACATACTTAAATCTCTGAAGAATTAGTAGAGGTTTCCAGAGGTGCATTTCTCAGTTTTCATTCCTACATGATTCTGTTTCTCCAGGCACTTTCTTGTGCTCTGATTGAATCCTGACTACATTTGATTAGGATCTCTTTTGTATGCAGCTTGAAGCTATGCTGGCCCTTAAATGAGAAGCTTGCTTTGAATTGATTCAGGCACTTCTTTGCCGTTATATTTAAGAGGTTCAATAAATTGGATTATAATTATAACTGAACCTCAGATGGTTCACCTCTTGAGACTCTGTGTATTTAAAATAGAAACAATCTATACACAACATTCATGTTTCTTTTCAGAATATATTCCTATCGTATAATTTTATTCTTCAGAATCAACCTTTCATTAATGGCTTTGTCTAAAATTTGATTGGACAGGTTATTTTGTATTCCTATTTATCTTTTTTTCTTAGAACAGCAGGGTTGGGGGAGGGATTCACTATAACATTTATGTTAAACTCAGGTATTTGGAACCAGACTAATGTTTTAATATGATACATATTAATGCAATAATGTACTTTTGGGTATGTGATGCACCAGAGATACATCTTAGGACGCAAACAAGGCTTTCGTTCCAAAGTCAAAAACTTGGGAGATAAATTGAGTTAAGGATGGTGGATGTCAAAAATACTTGTGATTTTTGAACTACCAGATTTCAGGGACAACATACACATGTATAACAGCAGCAGCAGCAGAGATTATTCCTCTTTCCTTTCCTTGTCTGTTGTTTAATGAAAAGAAATTGGCTTATTAGGATTATACCACAGAGTTACCTCTTTATAACTGGGGTCCTTTATCTAGGTGCACAGTTTGGAGACCCCAGGACATGCATGTGCCTTCAGAGGAAGGTTACTGAAAGGTTCCTGGCAAAATTTAGCCCAGAGCAACAGGACTAATCAAGGCACTACCCTTTCACTTTCAAAGAGTCAGCATTTGGATTTTCCTGGGTAACTAGGTTTACAATTCTTCATCTATAGGGGCCTTCAGGAATCAGTGAAGCTGGAGACTTTAAATTTGGGGGGACCACATTGCATGTTAAAGCAACTCCACACATAAAGCATTGTTTTCCTTTCTCATTCTGCATAAAAAACAGTCACACTGATGAGGAAGCAATTCACAACCAAAAATGGTATTTAACAGAATTCTACCTGCCTTTTTATGTACAATTTCATATCATTTATTTTTTAAAAAAAGATATTTTTAGGGATTTTTTTCATTGTAATATTGTTGTACAGTTTTGCATGGCCTAGATGTAATCACTTTTTTTGTTTTGGTTTAGAGTATAAAAGCTGACAAGTGTGTGCGTGGGAGGGGGAAGTTTCTGCTTTGGCTCTTCTCACTCGTCTTTTTGATTCATGTCCTCAGTGTTGTAGAGGACATTGTAAGAGATTCTCTGCTCCAGAACAATGATGTAGATTCTATTGCACAGAAATATTTAAGGTGGATCAGTCAAAGGTGTAATAAGTGGCAGACCACCAATATTTTACATTGATAACACCTAATATTAACCTACTTTGATGTATTGCAATAAAACAGGGAAATACTAGAAATTCAGATCGTTTGTCTTCTTTTCCCCTCCCCCTCAGATCAATTTTATGGTAAGAATCGGCCCATAAATTCAGCTATTGAGAGCTTACTTTCCTACATTAGAAGTGCTGGGTCAGGAAACTTTAGGGAGTGGTTGCTCTCTTCCAAAGCATCTACTTAATTTAAACCATAGACTAATCATGCCATTCTGTTCTTGTTTGCTCAATGCTGCAGAGGATAAAAATGTTTAAGCTCATATTTTTTCTCCAGCATGTGGTTTGCAAGCAATGAATCCAGATCCATATTGGATATACTGTTTTGTGAATAGCGCTTAATGAATGGCTATTCGATGGACAAACTGAACTTAAAAGTGTAAGCTCAATATTAATTTGCTCTTGTTTACTGAACCACTGCAACAAATCAAATAGAAAACAGGAATTTATTGTGCGGCCCTATAGATGCAGCTTTTTAGTTAGGAAAAATAGAGCAGAACTCTGAGGGCATTTTTTTTTTTTTTGTTAAAACCTTGCCATCTTCACCCCAGCCCACTTCCATCGTAATACTATTTGCCAGGTGTGCTATTTACAGTAGTTTATTTTATAGGAAACAATTAGGAATGATGTCTGATGCAGTTGCTAAATATCATAGTTGCAAAGCACATTATTCCTGCACGCAAACATTCCTGCCATTTCTAAAAACCCGTCACAAAAAAGCCTGAGTCTTTTTCTATAGCAAGTACATTGTTAAATATCCTGATGGTTCTAACATCAAACTCTGCTGGACCATTTTTATTTCTCTAGACAAAATCAAGTATGCTTTGTCTTAAAAATAATTTGAATTCACATAACTTACATAGTATTGCTATTGTCTTTGACTGTGAAGATTTAATAACATGCAGAACCTCAGTCATGAGATGTTCAGAGAATGTAGTGACCGCATCACTACAGTGTGTATTTCTGATTCGCTTTGACATAGACCTGTGTTTCACTGAATCTCTCCTCTTGTTTGGAAAATCATTTCATAAATGATGCACAAAGCACTGTCAGGTCAGGTGAATAGTCAAAAACAGAAGCTTTATTGCTAGTCACCCATGTTACAAGAATCTCACCAGTCAGATAAAGCAGGCTTCAAGGATTCTGGGGGAGCTTATTTTTTTTGTGACAATCGGGAAGAAAGGGGTTTTCTTCTCTTGGCATTAAATTTTTCAAATACATCAAATAGTTTATTCCTTGTAAATGAGTTTGTAAATTTCTTTGATTAAAGATATTTGAATAATCACATCTGGAAGATTCCTATTGGCAGTTAATATTTTTGGTTTAACAAGCCCCTTGTCAGCTTTTTATACTCTTAGTAATGCTCATATTCCATCTTTTCACACATTTCATTTACCTCTTTAACTCTCTGATATTGCAGTGTAGAGTACAGAATTTTAAAATGTTTCTTTCCTGTTGGATGAAATGAAGACTATAACGGTCTATCAGAACAACGCACCAGATTATAAATAATAATTTATAATTTACAAAAATCTATTCATTTTTCTATGAATTTAGGACTTGAATTCCATAATATCCTTTCAATATAATCACTTCAATTGTGCACTCTGTGAATAACACAGTAAACAGCTCCAAAGAAATAAGATCAATTTATCTAAATGCATAGAAGCAAACTGCAAGATATTTTAGGCACCAAGAGAGAGGTTTAGGACCAATGAAATAATAAAATGACAAGTAGACACCCTTCCCAAATCCTTGGTAATTTGACAATGAATTATCATATTGAAAGGCAAATAGTGTGAATCAATAAAAATACTCATACTATAGATTGGTAGAAAATATGACTTATGCATATCCTCTTCAGCAGCAATTTCTGTTTAAGTGACTGATACATACACATCTAGAGAACAGTCCACAAAACCTGCTTGCTATCGTTAAACCTTTTCTCGCAATCACTTTGGTGCCTTAGGGAGATAAACCAAAATTGATGTAAATTGGAAAAAATAATGGCAGACCTTCTGAAACTCTGTCATATTATTGGAAATATATTTTTAACTACTGGTGTATCCACAGCAAGACTCTCTTCATCACTCATTATCCTAAATTCTAGTAGGAAAATTGATTTAGGCAAGAGAAAAATGGGAAATATTTGTTATTACTTCCTTCCTGCAGGATTTATGGTTTCTGGTTTCTGGTGTAGCATAAAGGTATAAATTCAATTAATTTATTGTTAATACCTTTAGCAACAGAATTAACCATCTTAAGCGGAAAGTATTAAAGGCATTAGGTCAGAATTCAGCTAAAGAATGTCACAGTTAAACCCTCTGGTTTCAAAGCAAGTGTTTACTGTGATTATTCCATGCCACAGGGTAACTCTTTTGCTGTAATTGATTATGTGCCATCATTTTTTTACTCCTAGCAACCACATAAGATATATTTTTCCAGGATGAACTATCCCTAGCATCTTCTTTCAAATCTCCCAACAGTGGCATTCATCACCACTATATGTAACTGAATCTGCCTACCTTGTTGCTGGTCATCCTATTACTCTTTCCTTCCACCATTCTCGGCATTAGACCTTTTTTCCACAGTGCTGAGTCTTTGCATAATATGTCCAAATTAGTTTAATTTGAACCTGGTTATTTGTGCTTCATCTGAGAACTCTGGATAGATTTGTTCAGTGATCCATCAGTTTGTTTTCTTGGCTGCCCATGGGATTCTTAGGAGTCTTCAGTAACAACCAGGTTCAAAGGCGTCAAAAATTCTTCCCAGACTGCTTTCTTAAAAATCAGCTTTCCAACTTTTTTTGCTTTTTCAATTCTTATGATGTTCAGCCAAATCTTATTTTTGGCATAAGGGCAATATTTTTTGAGACACATTGTAGGGAACCACTTAGTTTTCTAGAGGTTTTGGACAATCAGCTGCAAGTGCAGCAGGATCAACAGCAAAAGACTGTAGGAGGCACAACCCAAAACATTTGCAGAGTGTCAGGTGGCCTACACTTCAGACCATAAAATATTTGGCAGCAATTTCCTCTATTCTTTAGGTGAGCATTGCACATCCTCATCTGAGGCTTTTTCAGTTATTAAAACTTTTTTGGGAACTGACTTTGACCTTGGGATTAAATTAATAATTATTTTACATAAAGATAGAAAGGTGGGGTATACATTGAAAAATCAGGTTCCGATGAACACATGTAAATATCAAAATCTTCCTACTCAATGGATAGTGGTTGTAGTTTATTTGTATTGAATTATGTCTAACATGCTCCTCCGACTGTCTAAAGACTGAAACAGAAAAACGAGACAATTAACTCCACCAACAAAATATTTTGCACAAGCACCTCTTTATTGCAAATAAGTTCATAAGTTCAAAGTTGAACAGTTACAAAATTTATTTCGTGTGTGTGTGTGTGTGTGTGTGTGCGTGCACTGAGCTATTTAAATGTAGATCATGCTTTTCAATGCAATTCTGAAACATAATTGATACTGAATATACATCTTCTGTCTTCATCAAAAGTTGCACTACCAAATATGAAGATGGAGAAATTTTGCTCCTGGGCTCTTATAAATGCCACTGAGCTTTGGTTTCTCTAAATCTCCATTTAACGAGTAAACCCAATTTTTCAGCCAACCTCGTTAATTACATTCCTTCTACTTATAGCTCAAAGAATCAAAGATAAGCAACCAAATTTCAAGGTAAGATGTTCTACATACACCAATGAACTGTTTGTATCAGATTCTTTAAAATCCCGTCTTGTTGAGCACCAGAGACTCCACATATATATATATTTCACACTGTTCTATAAGAAAATCCCAGACATTACAGACTCCCACCAAGTATCATACAAAAATAAGGTTTTGTTGTAAATTATGTTGGCATTCTATTCTTTGCAGTATGAAACTGCAGAAGAAAGCCTTTCAACCTTTGAAGGAAACTGAAAAATAATCTTGAAGATGGGGAAAACAACATTTAAAGAAGTACAAATAAATTTCTATGCCAACTCATTTTGACTTATGTTCCTCCTCAGTATTTTTTTTCTTTAAAAAAAGTCAACTCAGCTACCAATGTTAAAATATGAACAAGATTGCCAAGATCTAGGACAGTATGAAATGTAGCAGTTCATTTTTGCCTCCACATCTTCTAAACTAGCAAACCACTATATTTTTTTATAAAACAGGAGATACACCTAAAAATCTGGTGAGAATGTTGAGAGGAACTGTACCCAACAAAAGCACAATTTCCTCAAAATTATTCTGCTTCCAGAAGATCATCTGTTGCATTGCTAAAGCAATTCTGGAGGTGTGATAGGGAAGAAATAGTACTGTGGTGTGCCAGAGCTTGATGATTGGGCCATATTCATAAGACAACAATATTTAATAGTTCTTTTGAGCCATTACTCATTTTTGGTCTTTTTACTCCAGTATTTACTGTAGGCTTCTTGAAACATATTCTTGCATGAAATTTTGGCCTTCAGCTTAGAGCATATGAGAAAAGAACCACCCATTTTCCGATGAAGAGAATAGGTCTCTTCTGGTGGAGGGACCAACCTGTGCTTCAGCATAACTGGGATTAATCCATGTATCTTTTCGGTGGTATTTTGACAGCCAAAATCAAAAGGTTCACGGGATGCAAAAGCTTCTCCAAGAATAAGGACAGCATTCAAGTGGGCATCTTCCATAGCCTGATTAAAAACAAAACAAAAAGTGATTGTGATCAGCTACTTCAAGTAGGCCTACAGAAAAGAAAATGAAAGAATCAATAATCACCAACATAAACCAGACAAAAATGGTCTGACAAATAGCAGCAGTAGTCAAAATCCAGCTCTGGAATAATAACCCACCAGCAGTGATTCTTGGCTTAATATACAAAATGGACTCTGCCTTCTTTGCACAGATAAGACATTTGTGGCTGGCAATATATTCTCCCTGGAGTGGGGATTCTATATTCTATTGATTGAGAAAATCAA
Organism: Pseudoxenodon macrops; assembly: GCA_032467955.1. NCBI lineage: Eukaryota > Metazoa > Chordata > Lepidosauria > Squamata > Pseudoxenodontidae > Pseudoxenodon > Pseudoxenodon macrops. The sequence continues at coordinate 100,311 of JANHFT010001969.1, read as the reverse complement.
ACTCAACTCATAGCAGTGGCGAAGCAGGGACGGTTTGGTTCTGCAACATACCTTGTTTTCATAGCCAGTTAAAAATTTCATTTCTATTGATTTCTTTAGCACTCTCTCTCTGTCCATGTCAGCAGCTGCTTTGATTAACTATAAGAGGTCAGAAATCAAAAACAAATCTAATTAGGCATTTTTTGCAGTCAAGAAAAGCATTTACTTCAGAAGGAAGCAAGTCACCCTTGTACTATCTTAGCAATTCCTAAAAGGTATTGGCTTTAAAAAGCAAGTGCTTCTGCTGTCTCCCAAAACATGTAAAGCTGAAATTTGAACCCAAATTTCAGGAGCAATATCTAAATATTTCTCCCGAGAGATCAGTACCAGGAAACTAAAGTAAGATTTCCAAAAGGAACACAAAAACACCTAAAAAAGGAATGTGATTTTATCACAGAAACCTATATTAGTATCTGGATGCTGTAGAACAAGGGGTGTGATACTTGCATTGTCACGGCAGTGTCACGTGCCATATTGCAACTTTTCCCCCCTTTGCTAAACCAGGTGTGGGTGTGGTCAGTGCATGGCGCATCCAGGCCGCAGGCCACAAATTTAACACCCCTGCTGTAGAACAAATATCAAACAATTGTTCATATATAGCTTAATCAGATAGCTATTTTCCCTCTATGGCAATTTGGTTATAATACATACATTACACTACAACCAAAATACAATATAGGGTGGCTGGCTATCATGATGTTTAGTTAAATATGAACAACTGTTTGATATTTAATATTAATATTATCAATCTGGGGTGAGAAACATGTAAATAGGAAAAGAAAAGTGGACGTTCTTCCTCAGAAGAAAAGTCTGGACTTAATGATTAAATATTTTTGGTTCTCTTTTAGGAGGCAAAGACAAGAAAAGTAAAGTTATGTTGCCTGGGATATGGAGTAACATACTCTCAAGAGTTTGAAGATATACATGTAGACCTTGGGTTACGACTGTTCATTCAGCAATGGTTAAAATTGAGCTGGCCGAATGGTACTTACAACCGGTCCTCAGATTTCTAGGCATCATAGCATCCCTGCAGGCACATGATTGGATCCAGGTGTCTGGCTCACGATTAGGATATCAGTGCGCCATGGTCATGTGATCACAATTTCTGACATTCTCTGCCAACATCCCACAAACAAAGTCAAAAGGGAAGCTGGCAGGAAGTTGGAAGTTGTGATCATGTGAGGTTCTTACTTAATGGTCTATGTGACACTTGATTAACAATGACAACCAGGACTGATGATGTGCTTTATGACCATGTCTCTTAGCAATGGCAAATCTAGCTCCAATTCCCACTGAACCCAAGGATTACCTATAAATTGAATTTAAAAAAAATTTAATCACAAAAAGTATGCAACAAAAAGCTGCTATCAACAGGCTCTGTAGCAATTTAGAGTCCTTACTTCTATGTAGGTGTCTGTGAACTTCTCATCAAAGCCACGTGTTGCTCCAAAATCAAGAAGTGCCACCTAGAAAGAGATGTACAGAACTTGCTGAATGAAAACAGAACTATTCCAGAGGGTTCATTTCTAAATGAATGGTCTGAAAGAACGCTTATTTCTCAGAAGCTATATTCTTTATCTACTTTTCTTTGGAATGGCTGAAAACACCCTAAAATGATACCATTATACTACATTACAAAATAGCACATCTTATAATAAGCATTACGGGATAAATAGAGCAGTAAAATATTTTGATAGCAGCTGGAGAGGCATATATAGGTAGTCCTCAACTTACAACCATTCATTTAGAGACCGTTCAGAATTTATAAAGGCAGTGAAGTTACTTATGACCAGTTTTCACACAACCGCTGCAGCATCCAGATTGTCACATGATCAAAATCTGGGCACTTGACAACTGGCATGTATTTATGAGAGTTACACTGTCCCTGAGGTGTCCTATGATTTGTAATCTTCCCAGCTGGGGAAAGCCAGATTCACTGAACCAGCTGATTCACGTAATTGGAATGATTTGCTTAACCAGTCCAGGGCCAAAACGGTTGTAAAATGTAGCACAACTCACTTAACTGTCTTAGCAATGTAAATTTCAGGTTCCATTGTGGTTGTAACATGAGGACTATCTGTAGTACAGGTAGGCCATTTCATCTGGTAGAGCAATATTTTAACATTGGGTATAGAGACCAGGCTCTGTTGTCTTCTTGTCTCTGCAGTGGAAAGTTACAGTTTGCCACTTCAGGTAAAGGTATTCCGTGATGATCCTATCAAAGACCCTTCAATGACCAGAAAACACTGAACTTCAGCACAATGTGCTTCCTCAAGACAATCGGATCCTGCTCGTTATTTACCTAAGTTACCCTATACCCAATACCAAATAGGCTTTTTCCAGATTTAATCCCCTTTCTTCTGCAATTATGGATGGCAAATATAAACAAATTCTTGCAGTACTTAAGTGGACTTAATGGCAGCCAATAATATGTTTTTTCTAAAACGTAAGTTCAGTGAAGAACTTTACTCATAACTAATTCATTGTTAGATGGAAAGACTATCCAGTCTCTCCAATCGATGGTATCTAGAAATTTTCTGAAATGATAGGTGTCTGGAAATAATATTTTTAATTACCAAGTTTTGCACGTTAGCCCTAAGGCTGCAGCATATTAAGACTAATAACAGAATTCCACCATAAATGGAACTGTTACAATACAATATATTTGGACTAAACAAGAGTGGTTTTAAGTTACATTGCATGGGTCTTGGGCTATAATTTAAATTTTGTTTTGTTCTCTTCTGTTCACTTTCAGAGTAAAAGGAAGACAGAGAACATCATAAAAATACTGTTCAATTTCTATATTCAGAATTTTCATTCTCTCATGTTTTTCCCCCAAATCCTTTTATAGTTTCCTTAGCTTAACCAGTATATTTTGGCATAAATGTAACATGTCACCATCCTTCTTTTCCTGAAATATGTGGATGTTAGAGGGTACAAAGCTTCTTCTGAAATGCAGACCCCATGGATGGCAAGATGACAAATACTGTCTGATCTAACCAGTGCTTCATAAGAACCAAAAAATGGCTGGAATGACTCAGAATCCTCTCCAATACTAATAGAGCCCCCTCACCCCAAAACAGATTCACACTTTAAAAGCAGGTGTCCACTTGTCCTACTGTAAAGCTACTGGAAATAATGTAAAGAGGTAAAAAGGAAATAAATCTTCAACTTTCAGAGTTTACCTTGTGCAATTCTGGGTCGTAGAAAAAGTTCGACCAGTTTGGATCAGTCTGCATGTATCTGAACTCAAATAGCTCCCTCAGGCACAAAACCAATATGTTGTGGCAGATCTACAAATATAATCACAAACAAAACAAAGTGGAATATAAGTAAAAAATAAATAAAGCAATATATACTAGGAGTAAACAAATCATTGAAGATAGAATTCAAGATAGGTGCTATTGTTAGATTCCAATGGATGATTCAAGATTCAAAAGCAATTTGGTCTGATAAAAGATTTGACCACTATAATGGAGCAGGATCAAAACATCTGTAGCCGCTTCCTCAGGTTACCATACAAAATTACAACTCAATAAATAGAATATTGGATAGATGAAATAGTTCTTTTTTAAGACAGAACTTGCATGATGAGGAAAAAACAGCACTATTGCTTTCCAGCTGTCAAATAGTTATAGAGAACTTGCATCTTTCTACAGCTTGAAAATTAAAATATTCAAAAGTTTTTTTTTCAAAAAGAAGCTTGACCATTTGCTTTTCTAGACTTTATAGTTTTTTTTAAAGGGGGCTGTCATTGCATAATAGTGATATTCTAATATTCTATGACACAAGAAAATAGTCCATATTATATATAGTTTTCTAATAAGCACAAGGTCTTAGATACTCACATTATTATAAAAAACATTTGCTTGAAACAAGACATAGACAAGTAGCAGAAAGGAAACATGAACATAAACATTTTGTTTTACCTGGGTGCGTGTGAATAGAAAGAATGAAAGGGCATAAAAAGGTAAAGAGCTAAAATAACTAATAGAAGACCAAAAGAGTTGCAAAGGAACAAAGACTACCACAGGCCCCACTAAGCTAAGTTAAGAAAAGAAAAGGTAAAATTAAAAAAAAAACCAATGTATTTCAACTCTGACCCCATCTAAAATAGAAACCCAAACACATTTTTTTCATTCTGTTGCTTCTAGCAAATAAGTTGTGCGTTTTGTGGGCAACTATGCTCACACAACACAATTCTAGTAGCACTACATAGTTACATTTATTCAGACAATAATGCAGGCCTATACTGATAGTCTTACCCAATTACTAATATTGGTGTAAATACGCACTAGGCTGACAATGTTTATAGCTTCCTACAGGATTTGTTAAAGCACCAGAACTCTGTCTGCCAATGCAGGATTGTCAGACCTAATGTTAACTCTCTAATCTTTGCCATATTCAGTTCCAATTCCCCCTTTCTCCATGCTTCAACTCTCCTCTGTCTCTTGTTTACTGACAGTACTTTTCCATCAGCCTTGGACAGCTAGAATTGCCCCTAACTTGGAAACCTATATTTGGGTGCTTATGCAATAAGAAGATGATGCATTTCTCATTGCTTGGCCAAGGAAATAGAAGGTGAACTTTTCTGGCAAGCTTGTCGTCCTACTCACAAGGTCACAAAGCTGTTTGACAGGAACAGACATGAAAAAAAAAGTTCAGCAGCAGAGAATTGTCTGCCCAGAATATTATTTGCCCTGTATTTCAAATTATCTTTGAGTTTTATAAGCATTTCCAATATCTGGAAAAGAGATCTCTTGAAAACTTCAAAAACATATACATTCATTCTTGATTAATGAGTAAAATCCAACAGATAATAGTCTTCAGTTTACAGATAACCTTCCAGATGTAATTCAGTGTTTGAAATGCAGAGCTTGAAAAATCTTGAAGTGCCCTAGAAAATCTTTTTACTGGAGACACAGATTTAAAGAGTTAAATCAACAGTTGCAAAAAGACTTCTGTTATCTTTTTACTTGAAAACTGTTCCAAGCAAAGGACTAAACTGACTCTGTAATATTGTTCCCAATGAAACAAAAGGTGCTCAACCACATAATTTGATTATAACCCTTACCAGAGCTCCAACCTACAGACTTCTCTTCTCTACAAGCGTCTCTTACAAAATGCCTGAGAAAGAAGTCAGACTGTCACCATGTGCAGGTCTTCTTTTGTCATCGCCAAAGATGAAAGAGTACCTCATTCCGAATTTCCTGGCTTAGATCTTCAGCCTGATCCAGTGGAAACCCCGACACAAGTTCTGTTGTGAGGACACGTTGACCACACAGCTCATCCACCACAGCAGGGACGTAAAAGAACGGATGGTCCTTGAGCAGCTCCCTGAATGGCAACAAACTGATGAAACATCTTAAAACTTCTGCGCAGTTTGATCAGCAAATATTAAAATGTTTTACCCAAGACATTCACTCTGTTTTGCAGCCTTTTCTTTTAGTTTCAGATACTTCCTACTCCCAAAAGTTACATTAAGATAAAATTGCATTCACCATTTGCAGCATAAATGCTACTTTACTGTACCTCCCCAATAATGCTTCCTAAAAAAGTAAGATCAGAAACCAAGAGAGGCAGAGGATCTCACCTGAACTTCTTGGCACAGTCAGCTTCTCTCTTGTAATCACATTCTAGGGCCAGTTCTCTCCTTAGAACTTCAATCAGGTGTTCAGGGAAAAGACCTAGATGCAAAAGAAAAGGGCAAAGAAGTCGTTTTACACTGGCATCTTGGTTTATATCCACTGTGAGATTAAAGCCACCCTTGATATGGCATACATAGGGCAGGTATGGGAAACCATTGGTCACCATGTCCATAACTAGAGAAAACAACACATGGAAGTCATTTTACCCCCATCCTTTCATTATTAAAATTAACAAAGACTACAAAATAAAGATACAAAATTGTGTTCAATATTCTTTTTTCTGTTGGCAGTTTGTGGCCAAGTAGAAAAAGTCCACAGTATGGTTGAAGTTCTATAAATGGTTGGCGAGGAGATATGCATAGAATAATATAGTAAAGAAAAAGGGGAGAAAAGTTAGAATAAATGAAATGACAAATATTAAGGTATGAGAAATAATATGGGAGAAGGGAGAGGACACAAAAGAAGCACGCAGAGGATGCACTGATGGATTAACTATGTATTGTATATTTGTTTGTAAAAAATAAAAGAAATTGGGGGAAAAAGAAAGAAAGAAAAAGTCCACAAACTGCCAATAGGACAAAGAATACTATGTTACACAACAAGATAAGCTTTCTCTCATGTTCTCTCTCCATATATGTATACTTAAAACTAAGCATGAATGCTGTGTTCCTTCACAGATGTGGTCATTTTTCAGATATATAAAGCATAAGTACACAGATGCTAAAGCCATACACAGTGCATCTTAATTTTTATTCTAAAATTTTCTTGTGAACATTTTATATGGCTACCCATTTCACAGTGATCATTCTGGGCAATACAAAAAAGGTTAAAATAACAATAAAATAATAATTCACATAACCAAAGTTCATCATCCAGGAAACTTTTTCCCAATTTACTACAATGAACTAGCAGAATTCATTAACATTCCTACCCAAATGCCTACACAGGAACAACCAGGTTTTAAGTGTCTCACAGTGTGGGGCCTATCCAAATTTCCTTACTCTGTTATGCCATAGTTAACAGTGGGAAACACTTCTCAAAAACATAGAGGCTTTCCCAATTGCACAATCTGTTTTAGGAGTATCGCTTAGAAGAGGAAAACAGATGAAGCTTCCCATCAACGCTTTCAACACAAACCTCTAAAACCGAACATTCCCTCCCTCTTGAACAGTTTTACCTTCTGGAAGAACATTGCTCATACTCAAGACAGTCATCAGGTTGCTGACATCACTGTTAATGCTATGGGCCACTCCTGGATACTGCAAGACAGAAAAGGATAATGATGATGAGCAGAGAATTAATTCTGAATCTTAATATCCTTTAAATTAGTGGTGGGAAATTTGTAGTGTTCCTGATAGTGCGAAGCCACAACCCAGCAGATAAATATGTCAATAATAAAGAGAGATGTTTTTCCAAATATTTCTAAGGTCATTCCTGCTTTCTTCCGCTTAAAAGTATCTAATTATGCATCTACGTAACTTAAATATCATTCTTCACTTTAAGTCTAAAGAATATAATAATGGTTTGGGCTCAGCATAGAAAAAAGAACAGAGGATCTTAAGAGGCTACTTGTTACCAACTCTGATCTTTGACCAATCTAGCTTTATAATATCTATACTGACTGCTAGCACACTTACCCAATAGTCTTTCCCACTATTTTCTGGAGAGGTATATGAAAGTTATTAAGATCTTTGCTTATAAATTATGTTTTCTGTGGGTGGGTGGGGGAATGGCCTTTCAATTAGCAAAGAGCCAGCACAAAATCCTTTATAAGGGCTCTTTATATTCTCTTTTCCATTATGCAGTTATATAAGTAGAAATGCTGTTTAGAAATATAACTAATCTCAAAATAAGTAGAAAACGCAGATATATTACTATGCTGCCTCCTTTTTTTAAAGAATGAAAAGCCACCTTCACTTTCAATATTTTTGTTCCAGACGATTGACTGACACAAAGAGTTTAAAGAACAGTTCAATTCCTCCTATCTTAACCTAGATTGCTAGATTTAAAAAAAAATACTGTTGAGAAACAAGTAGCAATGTAACCACTGATAGAAATGAACTCCAAGAGAATCAAGAATTATGCCAACTACAATGCCTGGATTTTCATACACAGAATACTTTGCATTAGTTATTCTCAGAATTAGATACCAGATGCAAATTCATATACTCAGTTTGATCAACAGGCATGGAAAGTTAATACACATGAACCAATCACTTGCAATTGACATAGCCAAAGAATAAATCTAAGATCACATCTCAATTAATCTCAAGCTGTGAAGGCATGAGCCTGACGCAGTCTAAGCGGCCCAATAAAGAAGCTTATTTTCCCCTTACCCACTCTGATTTCACCATAAAAGGAAAAGGCAAATGCAGTTACTATGCTTAACTGGCAACAAATCATTATTGCCCTAAATACAAAGAATGTTCAACTCAGTTGTTTATTCTAAAGTTAAGATTAAATATGGGACATTTTTTAACAAAGTGGTTCATTTTTTTCTTAGTTTTTAGAATGTTTTAAATGAAATAATCATCAAGTAGTGCTCAGATTCTGATCATTACCAGTGCATGTTTGTGTTATTTTTTTTCAAATAAAACAAAATATGGTTTGCTATTAACTTCATCTGGAATGTTTTTTCAACTTCTCATTTCATTTACTGTTTGGGATTTTTGGCTTAATCTATTTCATTGGAGGTATACAGGTGCATGGCTTTTTGAATTCTGATTTCTAATATGAAATTTGTATGGTGCTTTTCCTAAATATCAGAAGGCTAAATAGTGGCAGAGCTCAGGAACACTGGTAACTTCCAGCCAGTGGACTCATCAAAAAGCTAGAAACAGTATCCCCATCAGCAGTATTACTGCCAAATACATTATCAGAAAACACATTTGGGATAAACACTGAAACTACCAGCCCCACCTGGATTTTCATGGCAACTTCTTTGCCGTTCTTCAAACGAGCTAAGTGAACTTGTCCAATAGAAGCTGCAGCAAAAGGTCGCTCTTCAAAAGACTCCAATTTATCACGCCAGTTAGGGCCAAGATCATTGTTCAACGTTTTCTAGCAGCAAAATAAAAACAAACAAACAATTACATTAGCTAAATATAAATTAGACTTTCTTATATACTGTATTATAAGATATGGACTATTTTAAGCAAACATCAACAATGTGTTTCAAAGCCAATGGCAATTTACTTGCACAATATGCCCCACTAATAGCAGGCTGAGCTTTTATGGCTACCATATAGCAAGAACAGGCCCTGTGTTTCACCCGTTTGCCTAAGAATACCAGAGTCTGAATAAGGAGACATTGTATAAATGATAAGCTCCGATTTCTGTTTCTGTTCCCAAGTTCTCACCTCCCGTGTTCCTAAACCAGTGACTTACTATCATTTGCTTTAAAGGCATGAAGTCTGCACTCTGCCGAACACGTTCAAAGATCTTTTGCAGTTGTGGGTTGATAAAAGCGTCATCTATCGAGAAGAATGGAAACAAAAAACCCAAACAAGGGTCAGTCATACAGGGACAAAAACATGGTGCAACCCATAATTATAAAAGGCTTTATTTCCAATCTCTATTATTGGTCTCAAGTCACAGCCAAGCATTTTAACTTTTTCATTGTGTGATAGGAACATAATGTATAATGTACATTATGGTTTTCTTTTCCCCAGCACAAGTAACATCACAGAAGGTCATGCACATTCTATGTGTTAAATCAAAATACTGAGCAAGTTAGGAAGCCATTTTGTTATTAAGAAGGATGACCAATACAATGTATATAAAAGTATATATTTTGCACAATGTATACTCATTCTGCTAGTCATAGTGACAGGATCCTTCCTTCTGAGCTATCCCTAGGTATTATTTTATTGCATTTTCATCAAGCCGTCTGTGTGTCTTTCTGTGTGTGCCTGTGAGATGGGCTGGGCTGGGCTGAGTAACAGGTCCAAATTCACCCAGTTGGCTTTCACGCTTAAAGGAGACCTTACAGTCTCCTTTTTTTCCTAGATCAGCATCTTAACTATTACACCAAATCTTTACATTCGTACTTACAGCTCAAAAGGTTCACAAACATTTTGCTAAAGAAGGATCAAGTAAAGTTTCTTGGAACAGAGACTGCAATTCAGACTCATGACCTTCTGTGGGAACACAGAAGGCAATGCAATCTGATGATGTTATGAAGAGGTATGGTCAATTTTTTAAATAAAATCGTAGGAGGGATTAAGGATGAAAATAGGAGTGGACAGTCACCCGTTCCCGCCCTTAACTACCCACATTCCAAAAGTGGACTCAATGTGCACAACTAAAATTCAAGCATTTTGGCACTTCCATGCAGGAAGGCCACAAATCAGATAGTGGACATGCAGACCAAAGAGCCGTGTGTTAAAGCAAAATTTGGGGTGCTAGATTTCATGTATGCTGTTTTTAGAAGCATACAGAATGTGGACTGTCCCGCAATATTACTGTGTAATCTGCTCTTAAGAAACAAGTTTGAAATTCTCAGTGCTGAAATCATTTATTCCAGAGCTGTGCCCACTAAAATTCAAAAAATGCAGAAAAAAAATTTGGAAAAATTCGCCAATTAGTACTAACAAGCTTTCAGGATCGGGAGAGCTCTGAACACGTCTGTCCAGGACGGACCGAGTCGAAAAAAGCGGGAAGGCAAGGAGGAGGCGTGGTTTTACTAACTTGCAGACTCAGTCCTATTGGACAGCAAACGGAGCAATCCCGAACCTGGATGCTGTATCCACCAGGATGGAGCTCGATTAAGCAGATTATTCTCATGATAACAGCTACTTCTTAATTCTCAATATATCAATAGTCTCAATTCTGTCTTTCATTCCATCCAAAGAGCAGAATGTAAATCTAAACAATGTGCCCAGATATGTCTCTTTGTGGACATATCTGCCTTACTTGCAATATACTAACAGGTCTGCCAAGCCTTCAAGGACTCCTTGAAGAATCATTCCAAAGTGGTATAATATAATAATAATCTATACTTTCCATCTAGCAGAAGCACCCAAAACATACCTACATCATGTGGCGATGACAGAGGTCTCTACGTTGCACATTTATAATTTATAAGAGGTGGTGGAAGGTTGTGAGGAAACCATTTTAAAAGACAGGAGACAGAACAGAGAGCAAATATAGCTGGGAACTCACCTGCTAGGGTTGGTAAATCAGGAAATCAGTTGAAAGTAAGGTCACGCAAACAGAGTGAGCAATGAAGGAGAATAGATTAAGAAAATGAAGCAGAGCTACCACAAAGCATTATGCATTCCCTACCACAGCCCTCCCCAACTTGGTGGCTTCCAGATATGCTGAACTAAATACGGAGTTATTCTGGCTGGGGGTTGGTGGCAATTCTTGTTAAACATATCTGGAGGACACTACATTGGGTAAATTTGTCCTGCATTATGTAGCATACTATTCGATCCATTTCATAGTTTTCCTGTGTATCAGACATGTCCTAGAAAGACATTTTTTGCAACTAAACAAAACAGGAAAAATGAGCTCTCTTCTTGATATCCATCCCTTTATCAGTGGATATTCCATAAAACTCAGCTGGCTCCTTTTTCCCCAGTGAGTTGTAATTAACCATATTAATTATAAAATAGAGTTAGAAGTTAGTTTTAGGGCACGAAACAACTACAAGCAGGTTGCAGCAACCCATTTATTGATTCGCTGATTAATTAAATGTATATGCTGCCAATCTCACCCAGAGGTGATTCTAAGCAGCTTATAACCAATAAAGGCAAGAAGATAAAGCATTAAAACAATATTTATCCTAACATTGACTTAAAAATTAACAAATATTATTACTGATGGTAGACTGAGCTAAACGTCTGATATGGGTAGCCCAATTGCCTGATTCTTTTCAGAGCAAGAAAAACACAAAACTCGGCAAAAGAGTGGCAGAATTTAGAGAAAGAATACAAATTGTACGTCCACAGATTCTATTAATATTGCTTTCACTTAGGTTTTGCTTACCCCTTTGAAACCCTCCAGCAACATTTGCAATGCTTTGTTAATAATAGAAAAAATGTTTAATTTTAAAAAGGAAGGAGCTGTCAGCTGTTTCTCCTGGCTTCACAATTCTGGTAACATTAATATTGGCAATTTCATTTTTTGCATGCTCTGGGTGTGCACAGCACGATTTATACCTAAATTCCATTTTCTTTTACAACACACTAAGTTCCATATTTGACCAGGCGAACCTGATGAACTGCTGGATTGAAATGGAATAATTTAGGTATATTTGTCTCATAAGTGAAACATTTTCTAGCCCAATTTCTAGAAAGGGAGTCATGTTAGTCTATTATATCAACATGTTAGGATGTTTTATTAAAGGTTAACAAATAATCCCATTAGCAACCTGAGACAATCCTCTACATTAAAAAAAATGTGGTATGGGGGCAAGGACTATGAAGGATTGTGGATTCTTAACATAAACTTTCATGACTAACACTTCACATCTGTGGGACAAACGCTAGTAATTCTAGTAAAATCTTATGTGGATATATCTACCTACCTACCAAGCTGTGTCAAATACACTCTTTATTTACAAGACCTTGGTAATAGACATCTAATATAAGCAACTATAATGGAGAACTACAGGGCTAAAATGTGGTGGCATCGCTTGACATATTATTAATCCCAAAGAGAACAAAGATTTAACTTGTCCAATATCCTGCTTCTCACAAACCAACTATCTGTATTTGGAAGTACCCCAAACCAGGTTTCAGAGCAGTAACCCTTTTTGTCATAGTTTCTAAGAAAAGTTTGCCTTTGTCTGTCCTGAAAGTATGACAGCTGCCTTGGCCACTAAGCCACTCAATTCTCTCTTTATTTTATTGCTTTGAAAAATGAAATGTGTTTTCTTTTTCTTCCGAAATCTACATTATTTTGAGGCTTTTTCATTTCTCATGTATTTTTTAAAATGCAACTTCCTTTTAAATATGAAGTTTCAGTCATGTTATTTTAATCAGAAGATGAATGACCAATGACCAAAAATTCATGTTTCTTAGAAGCCTGCATAAGACTAGATGTTTAGCAACACCTAGATTAAACAGGAGAAGGAAAAAGGGCTAGTATGATATCAAAATTACAAAAATTCTATTTCAATGTTGATATATTGATTGGATTCATACACCATGCAAAGCCAAAAACCTGCTATGGCTTAGTTTGTGATATTCTGCAATTGTACTTCCCAAACATGATTTATAATGTAGCACTATTTGTAAGCCTTACCAACTACAGCTTATTCAGTGTTCTTAGTCAAACAGTCCATGTTTCAGTTTGGTGTATGGACCCAGCTATTACAGACAGACATGGGATGCAATCCTACACTCAATATCTATACGCTGTCTAAAAATTCCAGTTCCAAACTTCCTGCATTGTGGGATAAGTCTGAGAAAGAATTTTAATCACATTCGAATTTGCAACCCTATTCACCTAGATATTCTTACAATTGGAAATCTAGTCCACTCAGCACAGGACAGCCTAAAAGTGGATTAGATTGATCCAGCATACTTTTTGAAAAAATCAGGTTAATAACTACTTATCAATCTAACAAGGATCCAGGTAGAGATATTCAATCTTAGCAAAAGCAACCTCTAGTTTAGTTGAATCTAGGAGGGATGAAACTTCAACAAGACGTTCCTTTAAGAGGGGGGGAGGGACAGCCTTTGAGATTTACTGAGAAAGACATTTTCGTTATGTACCATCTTCTAAAACTACAAGTTATGTGCCCTCTGGAAGGTGGCAAATACATTTAATAAATTATTATCCAGTACTGTTGAATGTGGCCACCTACCCTTGCTTTTCCCAATATGTACTCCATCCCAGTAAACTTAAAGAGTGTTAAAAAGGAAGGGGGAGGGGGAACCTAGATCAGTTATTATATTTACCTTGAATACTCAGCATCTGTCCCAACTTCAGTGCAGCACCTCGAACCTTGCACAGGGTACTCACAATTCTTTCAGCATTTGCTTCAGAGAGAAATGGGCTGGAATCCAAAACAGCCTTCTTTCCTGGGGACCAGCAGAGTAAAAGATATTTAGAAAATTAAAGGAATGGGTGCTAATACATGTACTCCTCAACTTATGATCACAATTCAGCCCAAAATTTATATTGCTAAGTGAGAAACTTTACAACTTTTCTCACATTTGTTAAGTGAATCACTGCAATTCTTAAATTAGTAACACAGTTGTTAAATGAATATGGTTTTCCCATTGACTTTGTTTCTCAGAAGGTCACAAAAGGGGATCACATGACTCCGGGATAATGCAGCCATCATAAATGTGAGTCAGTTGTCAAGCATCCAAATGTAAATCACGTGACCCTGGGGATGCTGCAATGGTCATAAGTGTGAAAAAATTGTCATAAGTTACTTTTTTCAGTGCCATTGTAACTTTGAACTAAATGAACTGTTGAGGATTATCTGTATACAGATTTCTTTCGTACCAGCACTATTAATCCATTGTACAAACAACTCAATCTCAGAACTCCGTTTAAAAAAAAAATTAATGTGCTCACATACCCTTAGGAGCTAAAGATAAAGCTGTTTACAGCATGGGAAAGTAACAGCTCAAGCTGAATACAACACTCCTCTCCTCCCTACCCCCATCACCTTGAATTTATCTTTTCTGGTCACAAATGGATCTCCAGCAAGTAATATATTAAGGAGAAAGTTAATGATTAAGGAAGTCAAAGAGTCCTTTTCTGAAATACTAAACAAATAAGAGATGTGTATCCGTAATGTGAGACATGAGAAAACTCAAGCATACTACACAACTGCCAAAAGTCAAAATGCACACTATATAGCAAGATATATACCTTAAATCCTTTTTTAAACAATTCTTAACTACAAGCAATTCTCAACTACATGTAAATCTGGAGAAGATGCTAATTTGGTTAAGGAAAAAACATTTCATGCTGTAAACAGTATCGTTTCCCTGAAATTAAGACCTTCCCAGATAATAAGCCCAATCAGGCTTTTGAGAGCATGTGCTAAAATAAGCCATCCCCAGAAAATAAGCCCTACCTGAAACACAGCAGGAGTCATGAAGTGACCACGCTCACCGCCTCCTGCACCTCAAAAATAATAAGACCTCCCTGAAAATAAGGCCAAGCGCTTATTTTCGGGGAAACACGGTAGAAATGGAACAATTTACAGAAAAATATAATGGGAGGAGAGTTAAATAATTTTTTCCACCTTGCACAGGTTTTGTTGCATTTACATTTTGTTAAAGATGAGAAACATTCAAACATTATTTTCTAATGCAGCTATGTTTCAGGTCAATCAACAAATAGTGAAGAAAATTTTGAGACACAAATGAGGTAAAATTCTCCTCCCAACATAGCAGGAAAATATAAATAATGAACCAACTTATATATAAAACTCCAACTGTGACTTGTCAAATGATCACTTGTTTTCACCACTGTTCAATATGTTAGGGCACGGATCCCAACCCCCAGGCTGCGGTCCACTACCAGGTCGCAGCCTGTTCAGTACCTGCCGTTTGCACAAATGGAGCTGCACGCGTGCGCACTCGGCCACCACTCCCACAGAACCATCCCTTCTCCCTCCCCTGGCCAGTCCGCAAAGCTGGAATGGTCGGGGACTGTGCTAGGGGGCAGCAAACTTTTATTTTTTACATATACATATACCCAATAATCCTTACAAAAACTGAAGAGAAATATTTTGATTCCATTCAGATGACCAAGTTTGTATTTATTCACCAGGAAAGAATGGGAATGCCAGAATAGAATACTAGCTATTAAACATAATTTGCCAATATGGAAAATCCTACTGAGATTATTTTTCGCAATTTCTACAAATTAAAAAAATAAAATTATATAATTAAATGTTATGAACAGAAAATTAAAGTTAATGAAAATAAAGCACAGATTGATTTATTTCTATGCTATGGCCCTATATGCAGCCCAAACATTTGAAATTATTTTAGCTTTATTAAGTTGAAATGTGGTCAGCCAAAACATATGCAAGGCTACATAGGCTTCTACTGCAACTGCAGGACAAATTGAAAAGTCAACTAGTTGAAATATTCTGCCAGTTCTTTAGAGACTGTGATTAGAAGACATATATTTTAATTACCTATAATGTGACCTGTGCCTACTCTGGTTCTCAACCATATTGAAAAACACATTACTTAATAACTCCTGTATTGTATATTTTTTCTTCAATTATTTGTAGTACATTTTCTCCTCCTAAAGATCAAAAAGCAAATCAAAGCTTTTAACAACCTTCCCCAATCTCACTGTCTCTAATTATGCTGTTCAATATCAGTTAACATCAATAATTGTGGCCACTGACTTAGAGGATGTTAACTTAGGGATAGGATCACTGGATAATGGATCAGATATTTTCTGCAGAATATATTGTGTGTCCTGTGTGTCACTCCTTTGAGGTGAAGCAGGTCCATAAAGAATACTGGAACTCTACTTTACTATTACAGGGATAACAACCTTGATAGCATCTTATATATTTACTCATACCAAATAGAATCAAGGCAGGACAATCTTCTGATTTTTTTCCTCCGTCCCTCCCTACCAAGGCTAAGCTATTAGTCTAATGACTATAGAATACCTTCTTCTAGGTATTTTGTTCTCTTTCTCTGTGCATGAGTGAGTGCACGTCCATGTGTGAATATACCAACATACTGAAAATATTCCTTACCTGTGCAAAGAAGCATGGCCAAGAAGAAAACTAAACTATTTTTCTGGGTTAATGATATTCTCAGCTTCATATAGTAACAAAACTGCATAATCTGGGACACATTCATCTATGCAATTTTTCTAAGTATTCTGAGGCAATATAATCCATCATACTATGTTTTTCATCAATTCATAAAAACTTCACAAACGTCTACGTCCTCTGGCTCAATAACCATGTATTTGTTTTTGCAATACTGAAAAGTTAAATCATGCCCCTGAACTTTTAATAAAGTTGACCTTCAAGTTCATTCATCCCCCAACACAAGAGGGCGTATCAAGATTGCATTTCATTTTATATTCCTGGAAACACTGTCCTTTCACCGAATGTGGCTTGTATATCTCCCACCAAAAACACTGCAATGGTTCTGAAAGGCAAGGTTAATCAAAAAAGCTTTTTTAAACATTGTTTGTTTGGAAGTACAGTAAGTCTCATCTGCAATTCATGCTTGAAATAAGCACTTCCTTGCCCACACATACTTTATTTAAAATAATTTGGCTGTAACAGCCATTAAGCCAGAGGGTCCAATACATAAATATATACATATACTTGCACGAACCTAGGGCCCTCAGCTTTCCACTCTATGGCAAACCACAACTTGGCATTACAGACAAGCCAATAAGCTGTAGTGAAAACTAATTCATGTTTTCCATCAAATATTTCTGGGAAAAATAGAAAACCACCCACAGACTAAGGCTGTTTACTGTCCATATTTCTGAATGTCTATATATTGTGCAGCAAAAGAAATAAAACTTGACTGAGCATTAAAACTGTTATTGCAAAACGTTGCAAAACCTAAGTGCGTGCTTCACTGGATCAGTGATGATTAAAAATGGGGGGAGACATTTATTTAGATAATAATACACAAAACAAAACAACTCTTCACTGAAAAGATAAATTCAATCAAAATTGGCCACCATTTATCAGTTACAATGTCATTTTAACAAAGATACTGAATCTGAATATGTGAAATATTATTTTCATCAAGATTACACACATGTATGTGTTCTTTCAATTAATTTGGTCTTTTCTAAAATACGTTCACCAGAATAGTTGTTGATTTAATATTACATTATTTGGATATTTGTTTGCTGTCATTTTTGTTCTGTGCCTCTTCTGTCTGGCAAAACTCTTAACAAGTGGACTTCTGTGCTAACACAACTAGAGGAACACATCCTGGACTCTCCCGTCGATACTATGGAGAATATTCTGCACTCTTTATTCAGCATCTAATTTCAGTAAAAGTTACACTACCAGTGGATTTTCTCATTTGAATATTGCTTTGTGGCTCTTTAACTATATACTGAGAAAAAGGAATTATTAAGGAATTCAAATGGGGGAAAACATATCCATTATTTTAGCCACAGCCCTGAAGTTTCTATGTCTTGACCCAACTACACACACAAAATAAGCCTGCTGCTCTTTTTGACAAGGTGACATCAACCACTGGGGGGGAGGGAACCACACAGCTCTAGTTGCAAGCTCTCTGGAATGAATGACAGAACAGACAGGTGGAAAATCCAGCTGGGAAGACAAAAAACAGAGATAAATGGAAAATATATATTTCAGTAACACAGAGCCAAGTGAGCACAAGCCTCAAAATGGACCCTATGATATTTACCTTTCTTTCATTATGTTGTGTTATGGAAACCTATAAGATATGCATAAAAATAGCAAAAAAAGTTGCCAGAAAAAGTGGTCCTTGAACTTGAAAGCTGCACAAAAATGTCTGAGGCTCTTCAGTATTAAGGCTCTTCAAATTAGTAGAAAACAAAAGCCTTTAACAATTAATTTCTCTTTTTACTTAAACTCAGAAAATAAGATCAATCTGCCCCCGTTTCTCCAGCTTTAAGCTCAACTTCTTATGATTAGTTTTGTTTTGCCTGCATTCAGATCGGGGAGTGCCCAGTTAAACAAAGTACTGTTTCAAAACAGGAAAATGTAAATAGAACGATTGCACAACCAACGTCCTGGGAAAGGTCTGCTAAAACCAGACTGCAGCAAAGAAATGCTTTCAAGGATTCTGCCAATGGTGTGAATGCACTCACACCGAATGTCTCATCATTCTATCCACGCCGTTTACAGTACAGCATATTCTGTATTTATGAATTTGTCATTTTTTTCAACCGTTTTCAGGTAGACCACAGATAATTTTGCGCCATTTTCTGAAGTTACTATTTTATTTATGTAGAGTGAATGTGCACAGGTAATATGCATGCCTGCTTCTCAAGACTCTTTCAGATACAATGATACCGTGTTTCCCAATAAGAAGACCCTGTCCTATATTTTTTTTCCACCAAAAAAGGCAGGTCTTTTTTTTGGGGGGGGGTGTCATCCATTGACTCACCTCGCTTGGGTGTGTCACCCCTGGCCTCCTTTTCGCTGTCAGTGGCCTTCAGGAACTTCTTCTGTGCCCACAAGGCCAGCATGGCTTTCCTGAAGGCCTCTGCAGCCGATAACAGAGCTCTGGATCGATCCGGAGCTGTTATCGGCTTCAGAGGCCTTTAGGAAAGCCTTGCCGGCTGCAGAAGAAATGGGCTGGCAAGGCAGGTGTCGGCATGTGCAAGGCCTGGCTGTAAATGTCCAAAGGAAAGTAGTAGGGCAGCTCCACCACCACCCATCCCCACCCAAGCTTAATTTTTACCTGTGCAACCTGCAGTGGGCAGGGTCTTAATTAGGGCTTATTTGGGGGGGGGTAGGGCTTATATTGGGCACATGTGTAAAAATCAAGCTAGGACTTATTTTCGGGGTAGGTCACATTTTCGCGGAAATACGGTAGTAATACTCTTAGCTTATACCTATTGCCCCAGAAGTCCTATTGTACAAGTTACAAACTCAGCATTTTGGACAACAGTTGACATCCATTGTCAAGTTTTAAATGCCACTTTATTGCTATTAATTCAGTATGCTTTTGTTTGATAATTATATAGCATATTGGGAGCATACGAGGAAATACAACATCTGAAAGCTATTTATATATAGCCTTTCCTGATCCATTGACTAATTCTACTCACTGTCAGGAAGTTTCTCGTTAGTTCCAGGTTGGATCTCCCCCTCTGACACGTTTCCACCATTGGTTCTTAACCTGCCTTCAGGTTCTTTGGAGAATAAATCAACCCCTTCTTTCCTGTCACAGTCTTTCAAGTCACCCCTAATCCTTCTCTTCCTTAAATTATACATATCTAGTATCTTGTTCCCATATCTAGCAAAATGACTATACAGGTAGTCCTTGACTTACAACAGTTCATTTAGTGATCATTCAAAGTTACGACGACACTGAAAAAAGTGATTTATGACCGTTTTTCAGTTACAACCTTTCCAGTATCCCCGTGATCATGTGATCAAAATTCAGATGCTTGGCAACTGGTTCATATTTACGACCACTACTGTGTCCTAAGGTCATGTGATCCCCTTTTATAAACTTCTGACAAACAAAGTCAATGGGGACGTCAGA
>JANHFT010001969.1:70239-80332 GCA_032467955.1 Pseudoxenodon macrops | reverse complement strand
ACTGCCTTAATGTACATTTCTCCAATTCTTTGCTATTTCTATGGGTCAGGCACACATGCACAGAAATACACAGCAAAAAGTGTATATCATCTGTACTGTTTGCTGTGAGGCAAATTACTGGGAGGCAGAGGCAGATTTTTTTCTTATTTTGCTCCTCAAAAGTTAGGTGCGTCTTATACTCCGGTGCGTCTTATACTCCGAAAAATACTGTAGTTCTCACCTGAAGCATATTACAAACATAACACAATTTTCTACATTTCTGAATCAGGTAAACTAAAGTTTTATTCTATTCTGAAAATCTGGTTAAATAATAATTCCAAACTGTTTGTGTGGCTATTTCCTCACCCCAATTTGTATTGATAACGCCAAAACAGCAGCATATGTTTTGTCTAAAGTCAGGAAAAGGAATCTGTGTAAACTTAAAATTCCTTAAGATTCTCCCTCATACCATTAAATCATACTGTTTGTTATAACATCTAAATGAGTCTATTTAAATTCTGAGGAAGAAAACATTTTAAAACATCCACTGGTTCTCTTAAAAGGAGATCTTGGAAGTAGATATTCACAACATAAAGAAAATTAATTAAGACATAAGCAAATTTAAGCTCCAAGTTTAACTAAGTTTCGTTGCCATGATGGATCTAACCCTGTGGATGGCTTGCCCAGACCAGTTTCTGGCATGCAGCAAACTGGTGCCAGTCCACGGACAGGGTGTTGAGGACCCCTGATCTAACATATAGGGCCACTTTGTCCCACATTTCCACTCTCAGTCAAGCATGTACTGTTCAAGCCAATAACTTTGCCTGGCCTGTTCAGCATCACCTTCTGATCTTCCCATTCTAGCACATTCTTGGCCCACTTAAGTGATAGCTCCCAACCCTCTTTCAATCAACTGTTGTAAATACAGAAACTAGATCTTAACACAACAGCTGATTTTCTCCATTTGAACTATGACAGCAATAGAACACTGCAGAAGTGTGGCTATAGAACTTGAGAAACACATTGGCTTATAGCTTCAAATGCAAAGCTATAAATGTATTTGTTCAATGAACAAAACCGCAACAGACCTATTTCCTATTCCATCTCACAAACCCAACTTCCAATAAAAAATTGCAGAAGCCATAAAATCTTCCCACTATCATATGGCAGGAATATGACTTAGAATTAGTAAAATGCTTCCATATGAAGAGTAATTCATCAATTTCAGAAGCAGCAGCATGTCAAAACACAAAAGGATTAATGTTACATTTATGTTAATATGGCCAGTCTTCTGAGGAAAGTTGTTAACATCCAGTATCTTAAAGTAGTGGTCCCCAACCTTTGTGGCTTGGCGGCCCGGCAGTGGGGGAGAGGGGAATGTGCACACCCGCTTGTGTGCAGCTCAACTTGTGCAAGTGGTGTGCATGGCCCACCACTCAAGCTGTGCAGGCATACCGGGCCGAATTCCGAATAGGCCATCTTCTGAATAGGCCACCTTCTTGCACATGCATGTATGTCACACAAAAAGTGTGCCAAATACAATAGCTTTTTTAAAGGTGCTAAAAGACTCCAATGGCCACAGAAAGAAATAATTTCTGATGCTATATCAAACATCTACAATTTCTTACAGGACTGATTATATTCAAGAAACAGGGCATATATACTACAGGCATAAGTGGCAAGAGACTAAAATGGCACTCATGCAGTCATTTCAACTACTGACTCAAAGAAATGTTTACTCTTTTCTATTTCATGGGATAGTATATAGTACATACAGAGGCCTGTGGTAACTTGCCTAGTAAAAGCCAAGTTCCTTATCACTGTGTTATACAAACAGAAATGTCCAAAAAGTATATAGAAGTAAATCTCATCTGGGAGAAATGAAAATAAAGGATAGGTGCCAATTCTGGCTATAAATAGGAAAGGTCATAAAATAGACAGGCTTCTCTTTTAACTAATCTGTGCTTACTTCACATTGACTGCCAAAAAGGTCTGGTGAAAGGTGACATTCCCTCTCCTCCTACCCTACCCCATGCTTCTCCAGCCTACTAACTTCCATGGTATTAGACAACTTTCAATTAATAGACAAAAACTCTCAGAAGCTTGTCTCCTCTCTAAACATGAGTTGATATAAAAAGTATTAGTTGGAGTATTACCAATACATTATTACAACCAATTCAAAATCATCAAAAGACTGGGATTGTAGAAAAAAAGGTGGCTGGATTGATCCGATTCAATCGTGTTAATAAAAAAAGTTCCCTTAACATTTGTGAAATTGTTTTAAACACTTCTAAAATGTAATAAGTAGCTAGCACTATGTGAATGTGATTTGTTAACTATTTAGTTGTTAAATTATTTTATATAGCCTTCAGAGAAGATTTTCCTGAAATTCAATTGAGTCCTAAAAGAAATACTGGGTCCTACCCACCAGGGAATTACATCTGATGGGACTCAAAGGGTTGGTCTTTTATGCCACAGTGTCCATCTTGTGGAAACTTCTCCCCCCAGAAGTGAGATTAGCTCCATCCGTCTCAGCATTTTGCAAGCCCCTCAAAACTAGGCCATTTTGTCAGAGCTCGGGATCTCAGGAAAGATCTTGCAATGGCTTCCTTATTATGGTTTATATTATATCCTCTTCTCTTTTCTGTGTGTTTTTATACTTGTTTTTAATTGGGGCTGTGTGTGTGAGAGAGAGATGTACAACACTTAATTACATATATAGTATCACTTTTATATGAGATGGGAGGCTGTGCAAAAATAAATAAAATACTGTAAAATAAATAAAATAAAATAATAAAATAATAAATTAAAATTAAATTAAATTAAATTTTAATTTTAAAAAATATTTTTTATGAAGGCTCATTACTGAATGAAAAGTTTGGAACCTGCTTCTGTCAGTATACAGTATTAAGTTTTAATACCTTAGACGTTTTTATCATTATATTTTAAAATGTACATTTTTATGGTTATTGATGGTTACTTGCCATTTTTTTCTGACTTTGAGGAGCAGCTCTCTCTGCCCTTCATTTCCCCAGCTCTTCTGTGTTTTATCAAAGGCTGTGAGAGCCAGAGCGCAGGGCCATCTGTCTTTATTAACAGATGAACAACTCTTTCTCTGAATGTAACATGTAAAATTTTCCATCTTCAGATCATTTCCCCCCCCCTAAATTAAGAAACTCACCTCCAAAGTTAGCAAGCCTTCCAATTCGAGTAACAGGCACTTTTCGCTCTCGGGCACGTTCACTGAGCTGCAAAGAAAGCATAAACAGATGCTTGATCTGCTAAGAAACAATAAAAAAAATATTTCACAAGCAGATGGTCTAAAATAGAGTTTTCCCACCAAGTGCTAGGAACATTATTTCAAAATTATTTAAAGAAGCACACAGCAACTCTCATCTACCCATTTTTTACATCTATTCACCAATTCATGAGACTATTAGAAACTCAGCCATTTATACAAGTATTGTTTCCCCTATCCTAGAGTACTTTGTTTAAATGCATATTTTGTTCTGCAAAAAACAAAATGAACAAAGGATTATGGTTATTTGTCCTCACTTAATCAGAATAAGTACTGCTGTCAACTTCAAATCCGATTTTAATGTGTATCCAATTTTAGGCAGAACTTGGCCTTTCTTGGCTGTAATTGCTGTACTGTTAGGTTCCTTGGTTTTTTTTGTTTTGTTTCTGTGAGATACAAAATTGCATTCCCCCAAGTCTTCATTTCAAGAAACATCAGATGGACATTAATATGCCCAGAAGCTCTGAGAAGACAGGAGACTTTCCTCTAAAACTGTTCTTCATACTTTAAAACTTTTTATCCAATATTCAAATTCAGTAGAATAGTATTTTTGTTTTAAAAGAAAATATCATTTCCTAAATCATTGTAATAATTCAGTTCTTTGTAGCGATATAACATGTTCTATTCAACTATGTCCTTCTAAGATGTATTCCTTAACTTAATGTGCTCCTTCTTTGGACTATTGGACTTCAATTCCCATAATTCCAACCCAGCATGGCCAATAGAATGATAGGAACTAAATCACAGTATATTTGGGGGTACAGAATAAACAGAATTGTCTCTTCTAAAAAAAATCCAAAGCAAAAAGAATAATAAGCAAATTTTGCTGCACCTGTTTTGACTTTTAATTTCATGGACAGAAGAAAAACAACTAACAAATCTTAGCTTCTTAACCATTGCAACAATTTAGCAAACTATCAAATGTCTAGCAAAGGAAAGATGAACACCTGTTAAATGTTAAAAAGAAGAAGTCTATTTCTAGGGAATATCATGACCTTTCTAAACAAATGTCTGGTTGTTAGGAAAGTTGAACTAATTTTGAGAGGACACCCACATACATGTAGCTTAGAAAAGCAAAACTAAATAAAATACTAAATTATTTTAAGGTCTCCCTATTCTGAGGTTTGATTGCCAAGACTTCAAAGATAGCATACCACAAAAACATCAATAAAAATATCTTTTAAAAAATCCCAATTCAAGATACAATAATCAGCTGTTTAGAGGGCTTTTTAATTAAAAAAAACATTATTAATAATAAGCTTAGAAAAGTGCATGATTCATAAGTAAAAAAGCTAAGAAGAGAACAAATCTGTGCACATTTATCTGAACATAAAATCTCTCTGTCAGTCCATTCCAGGAACATACAATCAGAAAGAAAACAAATTAATATAAATAAGCAACAGGCAGATTCACACATTATGTTATTTCCCTAAAAAGGGCAGGATACACTAGAGTTCCAGGATATAAGCCAGTTAAGAACTTGTCAAATAAACTAATAGATTAATAGGACTCTTACCTTAAATAAATAGCAAGATCGCCTACTTATACTACATGAATATAATAAAGGGGCTAGCTTTCCTCAGTATATTTCACACTGTATGTATTGGTCTGTAAGATAGGCCAATGTTTGGTTAATTAAAAACAATAGGAACTACCACATATCTCTCAAAACAACCCAGACACCAAGTGACTAGGAGCTAAACAGGGAAACTGTTTAACACATAAAGGTTGCTATACCAGAAGCTTTTCCATGAAATAGCATACTTACCATCTGTTTGTGAGGCTTTTGCTGTGGATCCGCTTTAGCTTGCCTGGCTTTGTCAATGTCTTCAGCTGTTAATCCACCAACAGGGGAATGGTCTTGGTGAAAAGGCCGGATTTGGCCAAAGACAAGAACAAACGGATTCCCGGGGTCCCTAAAGCCTTCAAATAGCTTTGCATTTATTTTGGCAGAAATGGGATTTTGACTTGCAGTAGCATCTCCACTCCCACCACTTTGAACAGGTCCTTTGACATCATAAGAATAAGATGGGCCCCCTGTACCACTGTGCTTGTGAGGCTGGTCTTGAGGAGAAGAGAAGTCCTTTGTAATGCCTCCCAGCTCTGATTCTGAAAAGTTATATTCTTTTCCAAAGTCTTCACCAATATCTTTCAAGTTTTCCTGCTGTTTGCCCAGTTCCTACAAACAAAGCATGGAAATGAATTCTCCAGTAAAACATAGTTAGCTATCAAAAAAAAAACAACGAACATGATACAATGAATATGAATATGGGCAAATCTGGGAGACAGTGGAGCACACAGTGGCCTGGTGTGCTATGATCCATGGGGTTACAATGAGTTGGACACAACTTAGTAACTGAACAACAACAAAATCAAAAGTCCTCACAACCAACTGAAAACACAAAAATAATATGAAAACAAATATACTGAGTTATCAGTGCTTTTTCAAAGAGGCAAAGTTGTAGTCTTCAGATAACTACTTCTATCTCTAACATTTATGCTGCCTTCAGACTTACTGCCTAAGAAAATGTTTCAGCCCAAATGAACTCTGCCAATAACATGCTAGAACTTTCTTAAGGTTTTCTGCCCCATCTGATTTTTTGTTTTGTTTTATCACTGGTTACATAACCACTCCACTCATTCAGTTAATGGGCAAATTTCATCCTCTCCCCAAACCGCAATCATAGGTCCAAGAATATATCCTTAAATTTTAGAGTAAAATATTTCACTGAATATCATTATCTCTTTGTGGAAAATTTGTCAATGCAAGATTATAATAATTCCCAGATTAGTGCAATATAGCTATATCATTTTCAAATACACTTTTTGTATATTAAAAAAAAATCCAAGCAGTACTGAATAAAAAATTATTATGCTTTACGTGCAAGACATTTTTGGGGGGGGGGGGAGAGAATAGCAAGTATTTATCAATTAAGGGGAAAGAGACAAGCAAAATCAAACAAACACATAGCAATATTTTTACCTGCATTTTCCCCATAGCAGCACTGAACTGTTCTTCAGCAACCGCCTGAAAGGTTCGGGCGATGGTTAATGTATTCCCACCAAGGATTACTTGTCGTAGCTGACATGCCTGTGTCTCTAGGACTGCCTTACTGAGCTTTGTCAGCCCTCGCACCATCATGATGGCATCACTTGCCATGACTGATCACCTCCAGCACTGGAAGACATAAGTCAGGTAAAACCCAAATTATGAGAGTCCATGAATACACACACACACACACACACACACACATATATTCTATTGGTTGCTTATTGCAGGGCGACTGTAATGGAACATGGGAATGGCCTTGGGGATAGCAGGGAAAAGATGCTGCCTAGGAAACAATCAGACAAGAGAGGACCCACCCTAATGGATCAAACATTTAAAAGCGGGGGGGTGAGAGGTTTTGTACTTTCAGACCTGTGAGATTCTGTTAATGTAGCTTTACAACAAAGTAGATGTAGTTTTGTTTCCTATCTTATTTACCTAGGAGGGCTGATAGTAATCTACTTAAAACGTATACAGAGCTAAATGAAAAGATCTCACCCCCTTCTATGACATAGTCCCATTACTACTTTTTTCTGCCTTGCTCACTGCCATACCTTCAGCACACTTTTTTCTTGACGTCAACGACATGTCATAAAAGGGTTAATATAAATTTCAGCCTCACCAAAGTCATACTTGAGAATCTAATTAATTTTGAGGAAGCTTTCCTTTTGCCTCAGTGCACAACTAACATATAAAAACACTACGATAAAACCCCTAAATTGCCCAGTCACATAGGTGAGATGGGTAGTGTTAAAAGTTTAATAAATAAATAATTTTGCCAAAACAATGCTTATTCGCTATTTCTATCGTAATATTTTGTTTAAATACCACAGGTATTTCACTCAACATCTTGGCCAACAGTCGAAGTAAATTTCTTCTTCTGAATGACTTGTGTTTTCAAAGCAGCAAACCCATATGCCATGCACTGAAAAGAAGATCTT
Organism: Pseudoxenodon macrops; assembly: GCA_032467955.1. Classification (NCBI taxonomy): domain Eukaryota; kingdom Metazoa; phylum Chordata; class Lepidosauria; order Squamata; family Pseudoxenodontidae; genus Pseudoxenodon; species Pseudoxenodon macrops. The sequence goes on along the minus strand of JANHFT010001969.1, from coordinate 73,065 downwards.
TCTTCAAAAGGAAAGACAAGTACATTATGGTCAAGTTAAGCAATGATTCACCCAAAGCTGGTTAAACACAGCAAGTGTGGCAAAAAGGTCATATAATGGGCATGACTCTCTTTAACAATCACCTTGTTTAGCAACAGAAATACTGGTCCCAAAGATAAGATAAGATATGGTAAAATAACTTTATTGTTATTTTCTTTTTTTTTACTGTGAGCACACCATCCCACATTAAAAATGAAATTATTGCCTGCTCTCAGGAGAAAGTGTATATCTACCCAAACACATTTTGAATACGTAGTGGAAAAGGGAAACTTGAAAGTTCACAAGGTTGATGATTATACGTGAAAAAACTGTGACTGAATCTAGATACCACAAAGCCTCCTCCCAGAAGGTAAGAAGGAAAACAGTTCATGAAAAGGCAGTGTTGTGTCCCAGACAATCCTGTGGACTCTGCTCAAGCATCGCTTATATGCTGTCCTGGATACCAATGATCTTTTCTGCCATCCTCACTACTCTCTTCACTGCCTGCCTGTCTGAAACAGCAATGCTTCCAAACCAGACAGTAATGCAATATGACAGGATGCTCTCGATTGTCCCTCTATAGTAAGTGGTAAGGACAGGAGAAGAAAGATGAACTTTTCTCATGCAACACAGAAAATGTAGGCGCTGTTGAGTCCGCTTCACCAGTGTTTCACTGTTGAACAACGAAGCTAGCCTACTCATTAGCTGCACACCCAGAAACCTGATGCTGCTCACCACCTCCACAGGTGGTTAGTACTACGTAGAGGTGTGTGGGTGTGCCTACCTCTTCTGAAATCAACAATAATCGCTTGAGGCTGTTTTTGTTACATCAATTCACTAAACCGTCTACCTCCTTGCGGTAAACATCGTCATCTTGAACAAGGTTGTATCGTCCACATACTTCACAATATGGATGGTTGTAAACCTAGCACAACAGTCATGGGTCAACAGGCTGAACAACAGCAGACTAAGGACTTAGTCTAATCTTAGGACACATTATGGTCATCAGTCAAGGACTAACTGTAGAAGAATGGTTATTGGAACCAAAATTATACAGTACTTGTATTTATAATGATGTTTTATCTTAGTTGCTCACTATTTACTTATAACTGTTTTTCCTCAGTTTATTGGGAAGGATTATTGTAAGCCACACAGAATCACTTGTTTGAGATGCGCAGCCACAAAATTGAATTGAATTGAATAATATATTTGGCCAAGTATGATTAGACACACAAGGAATTTGTCTCCAGTACAAAAGCACTCAAATAAATACTGTATTTTTCGGAGTATAAGATGCACCTTTTTACCCCTAAAAAAGGGAAGGGGATTTGGATACGTCTTATGCACCAAATGTAGCCCCACCTGCCCGTGAGCCCTCAATCTTTGCAGGTTTTTGGCCTCCGTGCGTCGCATTTTCAGGTGGTTCCAGGTGGCAGGGATCCTCACTTCCACTCGGAGGTTTAAAACAAACCCTCTCTGCATTTAATTGGAGAGGGTGGGGGATGCTTTTCATGGGGGCAGAAGGAAGACTTGGCACTGAAGTTTCCACTCCCGAGACACACACACACACACAAACTGTCTTCCTACCTATAGCTTCACAGCAAGGCCCGATAGAGATGCAGCACTTCAGTCCTTCTGGATGCTGCCATCTCATAAACATGTTGCTGTGCTTCCCAGCAAGACCCCTACACCTTTGCTGCCTTGGTCGGAGGCTGATTCCAAAAGCGGTAAATCGGGACTCATTGGGCAAAGGGGACGCTATGTGAGAGGCATAAGGCAAAGCGGCTCACGCTCTGCCTGACTTCTCCAGGTGGAGGGCAGTCGGCTTTTGCTCCTGGCCCAGGAGATGAATCTGGCCAGGGAGGAGGAGGGTTCGCGCCTCTGCGATGTGCATCAGGGAACCAGGATAGGAAAGCATTTTCAGGTGGCAGCACCGTCTGGAACCGCCTACCACCTGAATAGCAATGCACTTTTTTGGCTTCCGCATGGCCGGTTGAAGATCCACCACTCTCTTCCCTACATATCAGCTTTATCACGGCAGCCGTTCAAACTGATGGTGAAATGCCTCCCCTTCCGATCATGCTCCAACTGGATGGGAAAACTGGTGGCGGCGGGCTTCAGCAGGTTGAGCGGAGCTGCCTGCCCCATGTACGAACCCCACCCTGTGCCTTCTCCCCTCTCCCTGCTTTGCCTTTCTCCGTGCGTGATGGGGAAGGGCTTGGAGGGGACCTCGGGGAGGAAAGAGCGTGAATGGGGGGATCTATCCTCAACAATCCTAATCAAGCAGTCCTCACAGGCCAGCTGCCAGGGGACTGATCTGTGCAGTTCTCTGGCCAGGAAACTTTGTAATGGGAAAAGTAGGGGGGAAACACCTACAGTTGTGAAGCCTGCATTGGGTGACAAAAGGAAGGTTTTTGGAATCGGGGAGGTAAGCCTCCCCCTGGGCCACGCTTGCACTTCGCTCGTCCCGTTTTCCACATTTGTTAAAGACACGTTACAGCATTTGCACTGCGCTGGGCAAACGTCTCCCATTCTACCCACTTGCAGTGATTTGGGCGCAAGATCGCAGTTCCAACTGCGAGGATCGTGGAGGAAAGAGCTTTCAGGTGGCAGTGCCTGCGCCACACACCATTTTTGGAATCAGGGAGGGGATCCGCCACCTGAAAGCTTTTTCCTCCTTTTGCCCGGCGCAGTGCAAACCAGTGTGCTGTGGAGTCGGAGTCGAGGAGTCGGAGTCGGAGTAAATTTTGGGTACCTGGAGTCGGAGTCGGAAGTACAAAAAACTGAGGAGTCGGAGTCGGAACATTT
>JANHFT010001969.1:40597-61183 GCA_032467955.1 Pseudoxenodon macrops | reverse complement strand
ATTCCTATAGCTAAACTAAAGCACTCAGGAGTTTCTGCAGAAACCCTTTCCGGTACAGTTTTATCAAGTTCTGCTTCTTACCACTCATTCTATATACATTTAGCTACAAACTGAGATGAAAAGATATATAAGGCAAAAAAGAGTAGTAACAGTTCAGATACATAGCTGCATGCTTTCTAACAACAGATTTTCATTGTTTTCTGTGATTAAATAATCATTTGACACAAGCATTAAAACCACAAATTTCCTTCTCTTTCAGAATTTTTTTTGGGAAATATTTGTTATTCCTACTATAATGAATTATGTGTTTTAAGACTACATAAATTGTTTTTTCTACTAACAATTATAAACTAATCAATGTGTTCCTTGATAATATATACTGTATGCTGCTGGTGACTACCGTGTGACAGTGTTTTTGGGATACAAGAAAATCCATGAGTAAGTCAAGCAACCCTGATAAACATATTTGTTAAACAAACACAAGGAAAACCTGCACTAGGGAGTAAGAAAGCTATCACCACAACTGTAAATGCTTGGCCAGATCACTCCAAACTAAAATGATGAATCCCATACCCTACTTCAATCCTTTCATACATAAAATACTACAATGTAATTTTGTATTGAAGCTGCTTAAATGACAAATATTTTTTCCACTGCTAAAATGACATGCTAAGAAGGACTGCACCAGTTGCCCCTTAAAAAAAACTTCAAGAAGCAAAAATCAAGGGTAAAATTCTAATTTTGATCAAGTCTGACAGCTCTTTTATTTTAAGCAGAGATATATCAGCAAATTAACTATAGAAGTTCTAGCCTGACTATTCTATTTACGTCAGTCTGACTGGGTTAGACATAGTCTGGGGACATATGGTCAGGATTTAAACTAACATATATTTATTTATTAAAGTTGTATGCAGCTCATCTCACCAGAACTTATTCAATTAAATGCATTATTATAAAAAACTGTTAAAAGTATTAATTACGTGCTACTTACTCCAGACAACAACATTTATATTCCCTACAAGGATGTTTACAAACTAATTATTGCTCAGTATTTCTCTCCAAAACATCGGTTGTATTTTGATATGAATGGCAAACTAACATAAAAACATTTGTGGTCCAAAAACTGACATTTTAGAACACTATTAGGAGACAGGAATGGGCAGTTAGAATTTAATCTAAAAACTGAGAGTAGGATAACAGATCTAACAATCAGTTACTCTTCCTTTCATCTGATTGGTGCTGAGTTGCAATATCCTGCAGCCAATGTGGAAATAAGACTAGGTTAGCAGCCCCTTCACATATAGGAATCAAGATTCAAAGCCCCTTTATCTTGCCACTTCCCGTTACATCTAAAACATTGGAAATTTACATGAGATCTCCAGATAATTAGGTCTGCAACTTCAGAAAAACTATGGTAGTTAAAAGATTGTACCCCCAACCCCATTAAAGGATAGCAACTTGAGATGGCGTGATCTAAATTACTTATTATCAATCACTTAAGGTTAAATAAGGACTTAGCTTGTGTTTATCTATTTTCCATGTTACCCAACTGTTTTTGTAACTTTGGAGTTAGCAATTACGGTAATACCTAGGTTTACAGTTTGCATAGATCATAATCTGTCAATTGCTGGAGAGAAAAAATCATTTCTATAGATTACAAGTATATGAATTTATCTCAAAATGTTCCTCCAAGATGCAACTAAAATATATTTTAAGACTAGCTTAAGTTATTCATCTAAGAAATTATAGGAGACTAATAACAAATTACTTTCAAAACCACAAATGCTTAATAGTTTTAATATATCTGCAAATCTGCAAATAATTCATACAAGATTTCAGTTCTCCCTCAATGTCAAATAAAGCTCAATTATTTGCAGAAAATGTGTACACTATACAGTAGATAACACTAATTACAGAGCATTTTATTTTTTACAAATTAGAAACACAAGTGTTTTATAAAAATAGGCAACATACATTTTTCTGCTCTCACTATAATATAGTTAGGGTTGTTGCCATAGTGCTAAAGGCCAGAGAAAATATTTAACACAGCAGCCAAACTGCATTAAAACCCCACAGTTGTTTCATATTGTGGGTGGATGCTTTATGTTTTTTTTAAAGTTCTCACAGGCAATATCATAACTGAAACCATTACAATATATTCTAAAACCTGGTACTGTATATAACAACAATGTACACTAATATCTGTAGACAAATAATAAAATGATAACTCAAACTATCACCAAATATTTAATCTTCAAAACAAACCCTGTCAAATCCATTTATTAGCAAACAAAATTCCATACATCTGATAAAATGAGCTGCTGTTTATGAAAGCTTATGCCTTTTATTAAAAGTAAGTCTGGAAAAAAATCTGCCAGACTCCTGCATTTGGCTACCATAGACTAAAATAATTATCTGCCTGCAGAAAGTGGTTCTATAAAATTCTTAGTCTAATCCAACAATACTTTATGTTCAGCTATCCCAAAGTTTTTGGCTGCTAATAACTGTAGATGTATAGAGCAGAGGTGGGTTCCTACCGGTTCGGACCGGTTCTATAGAGTAGGTAGTAAGCCACTGGTGACATCACGGAACCAGTTCTGGTCCGTGAACGCTGCCATCTTTTATTTTATTTTTATTTTTTTGGAAAAACGCAGCACAGGAGGCAGCAAACCGGCAGCAAGGTAAGTTAGAACCCACCCCTGGTACAGAGAATTGTAAAATCAGATATACTTTAAATTCTGCTTCATTCTCAAAAATTATTTGCTCCCTTATATAACAGCCATTCTGCAGTTTCAAGGTCATTCTACAAAACTTTAAGCAAATTACTTTGTGTGAGTCACTTCATTTGCCAAGTCATGACTTCAATCCTTTGAAAGACAGATGGAAATCACAAGTGCACCTGCCGTAGTGCAATGGGCATAGCTTTAAGCCATGAAAATGATTCAATACTATGTCAGCTGTTTTCATGTGCTTCCTCTGTCCACTTTTCTGACCTTAATGACTGAAGAAGGTATATGTGGGCAGTTGCCAAAGCACTGATCTATTTTCTGGTTAAAGTAATGCAACAGCATTGTGGCAGCTGCTTTTATGACTGGGACAGGGACTACTGGCATCTCTTTAAAAAGTAACATTCTATTTTTGTTAGGAGGCAAGGAACAGTGCTATTGGGGCTATATGTATTTCTCTTTTGTGCTATGAGAAATACAAGAATAAATGTCCAGTTAAAATTTTATACACCGTCATTCTACCACAGGAATGAGGAAAGTGGGAATAGCATAATATTTAGCCCTACTTTCATTACTTAAGTATTTGTTACTCTGAAATGTACTGTATATTCCAGAATATGGTTTGGTGGTTTTTTTGCAGAAGATTGGTTACAGATAAAGCAATTCCATATTCAGCAATATCTTTTATATTTTGCCACTGGCTCCTCAAACATATATTTTTATATATACATATCAGGGGAAATTATCTGCCTCTACACAAACAATAAGCCCTTGGAGGGATTTGTTAGGTTTGTCTAATAGCAATACTGTGAGATGACATAAAACACTATATATCTAAACTCATCAACAGAAGGCATCTAGATGGTATGCAGATGTTAGTTCCTACTAAACACTTAGAAAGAAAAGGTTTTACTTTCTGCTGTATTCCAGGTTGAATACATAAATCCACATTTGCAGAAAACAAAGTAAAACAGAAGCCAGGGAACAAGACAAACTAAACTTGAGCATTTCCTGAACTAATTCAGCATCCTACTTAATCTGATTTAAACACAATTAACTGGCAAAAGGTACAGAACTTATTACTGTTCTTCCTAAACAGCTAAGGAGATACACAGTCAACTTTAGGGACAGTCAGCATCTTTTCACAATCTAATAGAAAAATACATTAATATATTTTATTCTTCAAGGATGTATGTTAAATTATCATTGATATGTCATAAAGCAAAATGCTACATCTACTTTTCTCCTTTCGCAGCTTTTGTCAAAGCTATGAATTCAATCCCTGAGCATATTTTGCTACCTTCCTAATTTAGGCAGCCTGCACCACATATGCCACATACCTATCTGAGTTAACTTGGAAGATAGACTGTGACCACAGCTGCAGTCCCTTCTAGGGAACCAGTAACAAAAAGGTGCTTCATGTTCAGTGGCAAGGAATATCATAATGTTTTGTTTTTTCTTCCAGGCTGTAAATGTCTGCATGCAAATATGCTAGTGGAAATAATTCAGAACTTTGGACACAAACATTCTAAATATGCCTGTGACATTCAATTTTACCATCCATATACTTTTCCCTGGGAGACTCAAATTTTTGAACTGGGAGGGAGGGGGGGGACTGGAACAAGCTGTAAAATAATCCAGATGAGGCAAAGCAAAACAGGTAAAGAAACTGCTTCTCTGGCTGGAGAATTACATCTAGATAAGGATGTCCTCCTCCTCCCGAAAAATCAAATTCAGTTTGTGAATTCACCTAAAATTTATAAATGGAGAAAAATGTCAAATGACAAGAATGCCCAGACTAGACACTGAAATAGATGGAATGATGAGAATTTGAGCTGTCAATTAGTCTTAAAGCTATATTTAAAATTATAAATTAGAATTTGCTACAAAAAATGTATTGAATTGTTACTCATTGCTTCAACGGTACTTTTAAAATAGTTTTAGTAATATGAATTTCATTTAAAATGTTCATTTTAACAATTTCAACTAATTTTTACATAAAGGAGATGGCCACTCAGGTAATCACAGCTGAGTCAGTAAAGCCAAATTAACAGGAGATAAGTGGCCAGGTGTAAAAGCAAGAATTGGGGGGCTTCTGAAGAACTAGTAAACTTCTGTATATTTCTCAAAAACTGCTTATCCTTTTTTTAACTTCATAATCGGCTCCCAAATAATTTCTCTGCATTTCAGTGGCAGAAGCAAGGGACTCTCCTAGAGTTAAGACAGATATATAATTTAACCAGATACAAGTTTAACCAAAATAAATTGCAATTGAAAATGAAGGTATGTTGTACAGAATCTGGATTGGAATGCTCTTACTTCTAATTTCACATGAATCAGTCGCATGAAATTATCTCCTGTGATTTAATTAACAAGGTCCCTCTACTCATTTTTATGTTAAAGTACCACTGGGATATTTTTCTGTTAGAACTGCATGAAGAAACAGGCAAGTTAAATTTAGAGCCCACTAAAAAAATATTCTCTCAACTGCACCTAAACATCCATTTTCTTCTCTTTATGTGAAGTTCTTCTCAACTACTTTGAAACTTAGTATTTGAGGGAAAGCTTTTCCATATATATCTACCCCAAATATGAGGAAATGCCAAGGGGGCTCTTCACTCCCTCTACTGGAAGAGGGAGTGTACATTATGTGAGACGTGACAGAAAGCCTTCTCAGCTATGGCACACAGATTACAGAATGTCCTTACATTACAGGCAAGGGTGACATTAACTTTGGTTGTTTCAGGATGACAAGTTGCTAGATGTCAGTGTAAGTAGTCTGGCCTGTATTTTTAGTTTACCTAAATCATTTATATTATGCTTTGTTTCCGAAGCATCCCACCTTTGGATACACTGATATTGGGAAGGCTATGAAGATTTAAATAAATAATGATATCTTCAAAGTTTTGCAAATAAAGTTAACATATGGATTTTTATCAGTATTAACTAGAGTTAATCACTGATAAAAAAACAACATGAAAGTACTTACATATTGCTATTATTAGCTATTTTCTACAGCTAGTCAAAGCATAAACAGATTTATAGAATAAGTGTATTAGTCAGCAAAACTCAGGAAAGAAAACAGGAAATTATTTAAAAAAAACACTTCCATATTTTGCAATTTTTATTCTTTAAAATTCTTAACAAGACTAAAAAAAATGACAATTCCACCTCTTTATACAGCCATGATATGAAAATATATTCCATTACTACCTGCATGTATACAACTGTTTTTGGAAAGGAGAAGTCCTCCCTCCCCCAAATACCAGTAGTTTTGTTTTTAAGAGCTTTCCAAGGTCATGCTTTTCTTAATTCATGTATAATATCAGTGTTAAGATAAAGTTTGGCAGATATGATTTATTTTAGTTTTCAAAGTCACAAGGATCATTGCTCTCAATGCTGGTGAGTCAAATGAAGATGGTCCATGTTTGTACTGATTAAGTCTTCATTACATTCATCCTTTGCTAATTTGTAAATAAATACAAATTGCAGCATTAAAGCCATGTATGTCAAGGCTATTATATCTTTTTCTTGCACTGACATAAACATTTTTGATTCCCGTATACTTTTTGAATTATTTTGCTGTATTAAAACAGTTCTATCAGTGTTCCATCTTCAATGGCAGCTAGCCAATAACTTGCTGGGGAAAATAACAATACAAAATGAACATTTGTCCCAACATGTAGTATTTAGGTATAAGTCTATGATGAACATAAGGGATGTTATTTGGCTATCTTAGCTAATGGATGAATATCTAAGTTAGAAACAACAAAAGTTTGAATTCTTGACTTTGATTTTTTAAGGTCAACTGTTATTGTTCAACAAGACTAATAAACTTTTTTTAGTTTTAATGAAAGCTAAAAACGTACAGCGCTACTCATAAGAATATGCGTGCCTCTTATATTTAAGATTAAGGATGACATATATTTCTGAAAGTTGGTACCTATGTCAGGGAGGTGTCTCTTCCTAGAAAACTGTAATCAAGCTCCTTTTTCCATGTGACCTTATTTTTTCCATTAATATATTAAATCAAAAGCTAGTATACTACAAAGAAAAGTAAAACCTTCAACATATTTACTTCAAAAAAATACTGTTAGAAAATAAAACTGGTGGCGTTCTAAGGCCCAGTGCTTTATTTTGTAAATTATCCAGCTTTAAGGGAAAAAGCAAATATAAACTGGGTGATAGCTTATGTCATGTCATACAAGGCTACAGGGATCCCAAAGAGCATCCTGCCCTTCTGGTAAATGAGTGCTTTGTAACTAGTTTGTGATATTCATTTTGTGAATGTAACACCTGGGCATACCATTAGCCTTTCCAAAAGAATATTCACAGCATGCTCTTACAATTCTGTATTTGCCCACTGGACTAAAGCTAGAGATCTTGATCCAGAGACTGTTAAGTCAAAGCAAGTGAATAACTGGGTTAGCCACTGATAAAGATAAGGAGGAGTTGCCTTCATTCCAAATCTCAAATTGCATAAACAAACAGAAATCTTCCAAGAGCCTACAAGAGGACTCCAACCAGGCAGGTCTCTATAGGCTACCATTTTGGATGTAGGAAGCACTTACAATTTTATAGCTTGTCGAACAAAGTTACTCTATTTAAATCTGTGCTGGAACTTTTAATAAGTTATGTTTCTTTGTATAACTGGAGTTGGGATTGAGTGTTTCTAATAAGCAGTCACCCAGTGTTAAACTAATTATAGTAACTCTCATTTAAAATATTTAATTTTATCTTTCACTGCTAGCTTTTATTAATACAATTCAGTACAGTGATTTAATCCAGGAGTGACCAGCCTGCAACCCTACAATTTCTCTTTGACCAAAGCAACAACATTCAACAACATAATTGCAACACTTTTTCTGTTAAAGAGTTAAATTTATGAGCACTGAATGGAAAGATTAAGAATTTGGAGCACTGATTTCACCCATCATTCAGCAGTTGGGTGTGAACAATTGAGCAATAAGACTGTTATTAATTTTTTTTAAAGTAAAAATTTCAACCCTGTACAAAATAGAAAACCAGTATCTGCAATGTAGCCTTATTTCACTGAATATTTGTGCCCTGCCCACAATTTGTGCTTCCATGCCACAAAACATTAAGTTTCATTCAAGTATCACCCATTGATCTTAAATGACAAACTGCAACTTATTATCTCTTTCAAAAAGTTATTTTGTTTTTAGACTAAACTCATGGCAGAAATCTAAATGATACTTCATTTTTTTAGAATTGATTTTACTTTTTTGACAGACCAGAAATTTTCTGTGATGTTGCTCTTTTTGAAGCTACATAGCCTCAGAAGAAGATGATGACCAATGAGGTAGACCAAAAAGACAAATTATTACAATGGTACAAATAGCACATCTATTCTAGGTATATTGAGGCAGATTCCACACAAAATCAATTCATGCAAAATGTCTTTAAATAATGAGAAAAAAAGATAAAATTAATTTGCATATCAAAAATTAAATGTGGAAAGATCAACTGAAAATGGGAAATACACAACACATACATATGGGACAATTTTTTCCCCATTTAGATAATTTGTCCTATAGTGTGGGGCTTTAAAAAAAACTTGTTTTCAAAAGACAGTTTCCCAGTGAATATTTCCCACCAACCTAATTTACTGCTACAACCACTCTAGTCGCTGCCTTTTATTTTTTTTAAACCCCTGCCAATTCTTAAAAGAATTTCACGTATTAGCATAAAATGCTGAAACAGGATTTCCTACCAATCCTTTTTATTTCCTATGGAAGCAAAATATACCAATAGCAAACATTTTATATTAAAACTCAGCAGTGGGAGTGAGCGAGCGAGCTTGGGGCAGTGGTCATGAACAAAACATAAGGCAGCGAGCGAAAATAAAGAGCTGCAATTGCTGCCCAGGCAAACAAAACACACACACACACACACACACACACGAAGGCTTATCACGCCTCCCCCTTCTGCTGTAGCTTCTCAACGCAGAACTGGCTCTTGACTTTGCCGTCCCGTGGTAATTAACCACGAACAATCACGTTCTTGGCTCGAACGTGGAATAGGTGGAAAGCTTGTCAATCCGATCCTGTGATTAACACTGCGCCTTAAGACAACTCTTACGGGCCAGCGTGCAGCCCTGCCCACCCCAGCGCCCTCCAGACGGATTATACTAGAACTTTCCCAGCAGGCTCAAGACGGATGGAATTTAAGGATCCAACGCATCTCAAGGGCCGTGAAAGGCTCCCCTCCCCGTGATAAGCTCGCTTTCAAGCGATGGTCTCAGCGCTCAGGACGAGTTTTGTTTCCCGGAACCCCCATTCCCCTCTTCTCACGAGCAGCAATTCGGGGTTGTTGTTTTTTTTCCCTTCCCCCTCACCCGCCTCCCCAGCAAGGCACAGCTGAAGACCCTCTTTGGGAGCGCAGGCACGTGGCACAACGTCTGGGAAGAGACGCTCTTCCCCAGCACGCGGACCGCGGCCGAAGTCTCTCTTGCCACCAATTACCCCTTGGCCGAATACACCAGGCCGCTACAGGACCGATGCGCTGTGGAAGCTAACGGGAGGCGGGCAGAGATTACAGGCCTTCCCAGCTCCTCCATATGAGTTGCCAGGCCGCGCCGTATGTTCTCCAACGCTTAGCTCACCTCGGCCCGCACGGCGCCGCTCCCAACCCCGACTGCCTGCTCCCCGACACCCGCCCCGTGGCACCACGAGGCGCGGAGCTTGTTTACCAACTCGCCCCTGCCCTCTTGGTTTGAGGCCCGGCCCCAGGCTCCGCCCCCTCTCGCTTTCATTGGCTCCTGAAAAGCCGCCTCCTTTCAGTCGCCCAGAGATTAGAGCGAGAACGGAGATGTCAGTCCGGGGAGAGCGTGCTCGACTCGTGCAGTTCGCGTTCCGTCCAATGAAAAGCCGAGGCGGAAAACGTTTCCGCCAATAAGAAGTCGCCGCTGCCTTCACCCGTCCATGTTGCGCTGCTAGCTTCTGAGCTTTTCTCGTGGTGACAGGAGGCCCCTGGGTGGAAATGGATGTAGAATAGCCTTTGGGGGCGGGGAAAGCAGCAGGCCTTGTGCATGTGCGGGAGGGCACGTTCAGGCTTCCTCACAAAGCCCGAGGGCTCTACGGTGGGTTGCACCCTTTGGATGATTAGGCAAAGCTGGGATTTTCTCTTTCAAAGGACGCCTTCCCAGAAGGTGGGCTGCAGAATCTGAGTTACGTGCGTTCCTGCACATATACGGCAGCAACTCGGTGGGCATGAGGGGCGATGCTTATGTTGCTAGGGGGAACAGGGATGCTTAGACGCTTTCTGATGAACATGTCCTTCTTATTGATTTAATTTTTAAAAACGGTTGTTAAACTTGGAAACAAAGTTATGGAGAGCAGTACTGTAAACGTGTAAATTCAATTCGTAATTTATATAGTGCATTTTTTTCAGATCTCCTTGTTCCTTTTGAAATTCAAATTTTCTAAAAGTCACCACTAATCGCTTGAAGAATATAAATTATATAAAATATTTCATTTCATTCAACAGCCTTGCTATTATATCAACTTAAAAAACCTCACATTTCCCAGCTCTAGCAGCCAGTTGTCACAGACCACATTGCATTATTGTGGCTTGTTCCCTTGACCTAGAATTCCCTGTTCTCTTGTAACATGATTATTTACCCACAGCTGAAGAAAAGCCAATATAAATTAAAGTGGATATTTAACATTGGTACTTGTAAAACTCCTGCCTTTGAAACTATATTTAAAACAAAAATATGTGACTTCCTATTGCAACATTTAAGTAAAAATGTAAAATAATTTTTATTTATATTGTAACAACATTCCTAGAGAACTTGGGGAACAAAGAGTAATTTTGCTTTGTTTTAAATTTTAGCATGAGCATCCTTTCCATTTTTATATATTTTCAGGTAGCTGGGAATATTTGATGTTGTGATCCAATATATCGGGAAGATTGGGGAAGACAGGAATCTGTCACATGGACTACAGTATATCATTAAGATGCAGTTCTATATCCATTTATTTGACACTCCATTTTATTCAAGATATATTTCTGATGTTAAGATTGCTGTTGTTGACTGAACTCTTGTACCCATTCACCTGACAGTTAGCCCCATTGAACTCAGTGATTAATCTAGGTAAAGTTACTGTATATAGGATTGTAGTCATCCAACCTAATACAGTAATAGTTCAGATTAAATTATTTGGAGCTGCAATTAAATTGTAGCAGGAAAAAATGTAGCAGGAAAAAATTGTATCATCTTGAACACTAATGTACTTATGATATGAACTTTGGTTTAAGTCATTATGTTTATTTATTATTAACCAAATTTATAGAGCTGCCCATCCAGTCAATGAAAACTCTAGGGAGTAAACAAAAGATAAAAACACAATAAATGAACTAAATCAGTTAACAGAATTTAATAGAGGCCCTAATTTAAAAAAATCATCCTAACCACATTAACAGCCTCAATTAACATCTCAGCCCAAGGAGAAACCCCAGATCAAGGCCTTTCAGAAAGCCTACAGAGTTGGGGCTGAAACTCAGGCTGGAATTTGTTTCATAAGGAAGACACCATGATAGAGAAGGCATGCTTTCTTTGCCCCATCGGGTGATGCTGCTATATTGAGGAGACCCTGAATATGTCCATCCTGTCACATCTGGTAGGACAGACGCCAAAGATAGGCAGTCCTGTGTGCCATGTAGGACTTTCAGGATGATTGCCGGTGCCTTGCATCTGGAAGCCCACTAAGCCCACTCATGGAGCAGCAATTTCATTTTTATTTATTTATTATATTTATTTATTAAATTTACTTGCCATCCATTTCTTTTTGAAAAGGCTAGGGAAGGTTTACAGCATTACATGGGTATACTTTGGTGCACTGAATATTAAGCATGCTGCCATATTCTGAACTAGCTTCCAAATGCTCTTCAAGGGCAGAGCTATGTAGACAGCATTTATTACACCCCTCCCTACCCCCAACATCCCACCCTTCTCTGCTGGAGAAAATAAAGGAAAACACTAAAAAGAGAAAGACAAAAGGTTTTTAGTGTCGGAGCCTGAGGCAGTATGGGGCCCATGATTTGGGGGTGGGACGATGAGGGTGGAGTAGCGGCTGGAGTGGAACTAAAATATTCCTTGCCTTTTCCACCACCCTAGAGAATAAAGTGGTTACCACAATTCCTATAAAACCCAACAGGTACCAGGAGGAGGATAGGGGTGTCTAGGGAGAGCTGCCCCTCTGTGCAACAGGAGGTGCTGTCCCTGCAGTATCCAGGGAATGCTGGTACAAAAAGGAGGACGCTCCCTCTCAGGAGAGGCCCCAACTCCTTTCACTGCCTGAAGCGAGGAGCTGGGCATTGTCCCAGCACATTCTACCACCCGTGCTGGATCTCTGCAAGGCTTCGGTCCTTACAGCGGCACACTGGTGCCCTCAGTTGCTTCTGCCAAAGAGAACGTGGGCCCTGCTTGTTGGTGACCCCTGCAATGCCTCCCCTTTCCGCAGTATCGACAATACAAAAGGAGGAAAAAGAAAATAAAATATTACATCATCTGAAAAATAGTCTGATGCAGGGCCAGTGCCAAGTCCTGCGGGTGGGGGGGAGATGCAGCCGCAACTTCTAGGGCTGGGTGCCTCCCCATGCAGAGTGCCAGTCAAGCCAACTGAGTGACCCGGGGGCTGCCAGAGTCCCTTACAGTGCAGTATAGTTCAGGAAGGAGAAATCCAGGCATCTTCTAGCCGTCACAACTGCTAAGGAAGACAATTATGACATGTTTAGGAACCAGTCAGCCCGTTACAAAAAGCCCCACCTGCCCTGTAAACACCCCTAGACAACTTGGTGGCATCCTTCTCCTTCACTTACTCCAACTCCATTGTGGCTGCAGTCTGTGCCCGCTGCAGGGGGAGTGCCACCTTGGGACAGCGCTGGGTCTGCCGCCCGGATCTTCTTTGGCTCTAATTCCTCCTTAGGCAGGGCTGGGCAATCACCACGCTCTGTCTTGCGTTTCCGCCGCCGCTCTGAGTCTCGCCCTCGCCCACGGGTGACACGCCGCTCCGCTTGCTCCAGCTGGAAAAAGACAAGAACGCAGGGACTGAAAACTAGGCCCACTCTTGTAATATATGTGGCGTCATGTGGTTGTATTTCATAAACACAATAATATGGCTAAAAGGTATAATTACATTCTCAGGAGGAGGCTTTTTTTTGTAGTAATTACATATTTCTGGTCATCATAGTTGCAGTTCTTGAATAAGAGAAGTATATTGAAGATGCAAACCTCCCCTCCCCCCCATCACAAAATGCTGAAAAAAGAAAAAGCTTCTATAACCAGAAGAACCTTTCTTCATTTCCCATCTTTCAATTTTCCATCCTCATTCACTGATGGCTTTAGTATTCCCCTCTATATAAGAACACAACAAAAATCTGTGAACATGCATAGTCACAGATCGTAGCTACTGAAAAAATGCTCGATGTGGAATAAATTAGTCCTTCACGTACAACCACAATTGAACCCAAAAATTCTGCTGCTAATCAAGACAGTTAAGTGAGTTTTGTCCCGTTTTATGATCTTTCTTGCCACAGTTGTTAAGTGAATCACTGCAGCTGTTAAATTGGTAATACGGTTGTTAAGTGAACCTGCCTTCCCCATTGTCAGAAGGCCGCAAAAGGCGATCACATGACCCCAGGGACATTCCAACAGTCCTAAATACATGCCAGTTGCCCAGGGTCTGAAGGTTGATGACGTAAATTTGATCATGCTATCACAGGGATCCTGCAATGGCCGTAAGTGGAAAAACCAGCCATACGCCACTTTTTTCAGTCCTACTGTAACTTTGACCATTCAGTAAACGAATGGCTGTAAATCGAGGGCTGCCTGTACAGTTAGAAAAAGCAAAGGGCTGGAATGCTGCAATTTTGTTTTTCTTTGACATTCAAAAGATAACAACCGCTGCAATTATTGAAAAATGATTTGGGGGGGAGGCGGCTTTAAAAACTCCCAAGTTTTGAAAAATGATCCACCTTAAAAGATCCCTAAGATATCCCTAAGAAATGAGCTGTTCCACATTAGCCTAGGAATCATCCCCTTTCATCTTGTATATCTCAACAGACTTTCAATCAAGTCCTCCATACGGATAATATAACTTTTCAATCAGATGATCTCAGCCTCGGGTAAGTGATGTAAAAAATTTGCATTCAGATTTCCTGGCTTGTACTTCTCTGTCTCTTAATAAAAAGCGATCACACAGGAAGGGGATTTTTTTCCTTCTCATTTCTGTAGTTGACCGCCACTGTTTTGTGGTAAAGCAGCACACGTAGTTTACCTTTCCTGTGTGATACCAATCTCCAAAGAATCTAAAAATCTGATTCGGCTCCTGAGATACTAACCAAAGTGGCAAATCTTGTGGCTAAAAATGCTCTACTAGGCAGCCATCACACCTTCACAAAGAAAACACGGAAACCCAGACAAACGAGAACAGCTGGGAGTATTTGCTGACCGTCAGAATGACACTCACATCCAGTAGCTGCTGGAATTTGTGAAGCTGGGGAGCGCAAGCAGCCTGTAGCAAGCGCCAAATGCTCTGGCTCTCGTCTAGCGTCACTTCGAGAAGATCCCCTTCCATTAGCAGCTCTTCCAAAGGTAGACGGACGGCATCTGCCAGCTCTAGGACAGGGCCTTGCAGCTGGGGCAGGTAAGAACAAAGCATCTCCAGGTCTGCAAGAGAAGCACAAAGGTACCCTTGGGGGTAAAGAAACAGCCCAACTTATTTTATTTTATTTTATAATCACAGAACAGGGAATTACCTTCCCACAAACAACTGTTAGACAAGTGTCAACCCAGAGTGACGGGGTGGGGTAGAAGAATGGTACCCTAGTCCATATTTCAGCTCTCAGTATTTTCAAGAAAGCAAAGAAAACTGGCCAGACTTAACAATATAGGATTCTACTAGACCAGTACCTGAGGCACAGGAGCTGTTCTTCTCTGGAGCTGTGGCATCTCCGTTCTCTAAGGAAATCTGAGGGGGAAAAGCATGAGGAAAGAGGTTTTTGAGCCACAAATGCAATTTCCACATCATGCCCATCATCAGGACCTACGGTGGCTCTTCAGCTAATGGGAGGGGCAAGGGCTCTTGTCAAGATAAACGTGGTTTTGTTAATGCAGAATAACAAAAAACATTTACTGCATTTCACTAAAAGGCGGCGACTTCTCCAAGACAGATTGGCTGAGCTGCCATGACAACAAGAAATATTCAGCTCCTTCAGAAATGAAATCAGTGAGCAGCCACGCTTCTTTGAGGAGGAAAAAACATAAATCTCTGAAGAAGTCACAAGACTTTGTATAACCTTGGGAAGTGAATTAAGGGAACAAAAGTCTGTGAATCTACAGAAAGATTTGGGGATTAAGAAATGACGATAAAAGAGAGGCAGGGTAGTGCAGGCTTACGGTGTCAGGCTAGACTAGAGGAATTTCAGGTTCTAGTTCACCCTTAGCCACAGAAATTCCTGGATGTCTAGGCCAGTCACGTTCTTAGTACTATCTACCTCACAAGATTGCTGTGATAAGAGAGCAAATAAAAAGAGTATTATCCAGGTCTTGTGCATACACGGAAAAGATGAGATATAAATCTAAGAAAGAAATTGATCACAGAGGCGGCAAGAAAAATGTCCTGATGTTTAAGAATATGAACTGTACGCTAAGGGGGAAGAATCAAAAGAGAGTGTTTAAAAGAAAGCAGAACCAACTAAACGTAATTGCAAGACTGTGTGTCTGTGGGGGCCTGTGAGTGTTTATTGGCTTTATGAGCTCATCTAACTTGTTGAGATGGGCAGCTAGAAGTAGTCCTCAACTTACAACCACAATGGAGCCCAACATTTGTTGCTAAGCGAGACAATTGAGTTTTGCCTCATTTTATGACCTTTCTTGCCACATTTGTTAAGTGAATCACTGCAGCTGTTAAGTTAGCAACATGGTTGTTAAGTGAATTTGGCTTCCCCACTGACTGCTTGTCAGAAGTTTGCAAAAGGTGATCACATGACCCCGGGACAATGCCATAAATATGAGTCAGTTGCCAAGCGCCTAAGTTTTGATCACGTGATCACAGGGGATGCTGCAATGATTGTTAAGTGGGAAAAACAGTCATAAGGCACTTTTTCCAGTGCTGTTGAAACTTTGAACAGTCACTAAATGAACTGTTGTGAGGACTACCTGTATAGAAATCAAATAAATAACTCAACCAATTGAAGTACAGATACAATGTTTTATATTACAAGCACAATGCAGGAGTGGTGAGAGAAGTCTCCTCCTTACCCGGTTTCCCCTATAATAAATGCTTTTGTAAAAGAAATGAATAGTTGCTTCAAATCTCTCGGGTTCTTTCATAGTTTTTCCTAAAATCCAAACACTGCAGACAGACTAACTTCTGCGAAGGTTTCACATGGCAAGGCCCTCCCTCAAAATCTGCCACCCTCAGAAAACATGTGCGGCAAACCTGGTGCCTCCCTTCCCTTCCCCTTGGAGAGGACTAGCCAGGCCACAAGAAAGCTCATCTCCTCCACTCACCTTTGTTTGTTCGTTGCAGCTGCTCTCCTTGAGTGCACCTGCGTCCTTGGCCGAGTCCCCAAGCAGTCGCTGCCGTAGCTCAGCTAAACGTCCCAAGGCAGCAACTACATCGGAGGAGCCTAGGAGCTGGCGAGCGCGGTCCTGCCACATAATGGCACGCTCGGTCAAGCATTGGAGGGCTTCTCCCTCGGGCAGCCGGACAGGAAGTTTCTGCAGAGCCACCAGCAAAGCCAGGATTGTCTCCAGGCGGGGCCGGCGGGACCTCTGGCATAGAGGACACAGGAATTTTGCTTCCCACTCCCACCATGCCGGAGAAGGCCGGGGATTGCCCAGGCGAGGCCAAGCTGCACAGGTGGTGTGGAACCAGTCCTGACACAGTTCACACTGCAACATCGCAGGGCTGGGAGGCTGGGAACACACGCAGTACTGGATCCCAGAAGGACTATGCATGGATGGCACAGGCTTCTGGGTATTTGACTGGCGTAGGCGTAGGATCCCTGCTTTCTCCTTCTGTTCGCCTTCTTTGAAGACCAAGATCTGCCGGCATAAGATGAATGGTTGTGATTCTCTTGGCTCTTTTGACCCAACAAAGCATAACACTACTTTTATAATATTTGGTGTATTGAGAGCTGTGTGTCATCGAGTAAAAGGCACAACTCCAAACAAGCGATGAGCAATCAGTGAGATCTGTAACCTCATCTCCCAATTCTTCCATCTGCGTGATTCTCCTAACACCAATCTCTCCTCTGTGTGTAGTTTTGCCTCAATCCTTTAAAACCTTACAAATAGTTCTTGCAAAAATTTTAGCTGAATTCTGCCCTCACCAATACCTACAAGCTTGACCATTTTATCAGGTTAAAAGCATTTTGTCTCCCGATGACCAATCCAGCTAAGCTAGAATAGCACAACCAAGAATAAAAAAAGGTCCTGCACTGTAACACTCCCACGTTTCCTAAGCCAGCTACTCACAACAGAGCCGGGGTCCCTGAGGTCCTGTGCTGAGAGGCCCAGTCTCTCTGTGTCAGAATTGTAGAGGCCTGGCTCCTTCTCCCGCTGCCATTTAGTGCGTTTGACGCTATCGGAGTCAGCATCAGCACACGGGCACAGCACCTGACAGAAAGACATGGAAGAATGATGCTTTTTTGCCTCTGAGGTGATGCTTTAAATCCCCATCATTGGCAGTTCAAAAAGCACCCCCTAACCTCAAGCAACGTGTAACAGGAGTTCTTTTTGAGAAAGGTCTTGGAGGCCTTTTCCCGCCAGGAATGTGCAGTAGCTACTTGTACTTCCAAGTGATGCAATTCCTCCAAGTGCACTGGCAAATCTCTACCCACAGCCACAAGGCCCTCCAGGTCATCCAGGCAGGGATAATGGTCTCCATTCTGTGAAGAGGACACAGCATAGACTATAGAGTACTCTAGAGTTGAAGCAAGAAGCTCACGTTCCACTGCCCCCAGCCCAGGGCTACAGCCCACCTGGATCTCCTCCACATCAGCAATCCAAGCCTGTGCTTTAGACAGTGCCTCCTTGAGCGACAGGATATTGGGTAAGTGCACTGGGATGTTCTCTGCCTCCTTGATGATGGCCTCCAGCGTAGCTGGCGAATGCTTCTGCCTGCAAGAAATCAGGGATAAGCAGGAATGTCAAATAAACCGTCACGGGGCATCTCTACAAAGCGATGCCCGGCTAAATTGGTATGAACCCTCCTCTAGGAGCCACAGACTCCCCACGATTTAAGCTTACCTAGCCTCCAGGCACATTTGCGCTTTTTCCTCCCAACGCTGAGCGATAGTGAGCAACTCCTGCAACTCGGCCATCGCCTTATCCACGGCAGGACTAGGGGCAACTCCACAGCCAGAGGTGATGAGTGCTCTCATGACAGATAGCGTAACCTTATCCTGGGGTGAACGCAGAGTCTGCTTGACCTCCTCCAGCCAGACTGCCTGCTGCACCTGCCTCTCTAGCAGTTCCATCTCTGGCACCTCAACCCCTAATCGTGTTCCTTGTGCCAGTAGTTTGTGCAACTCTGGGGAATTGCCTGAAAGATCTTGTAGGGCCTCTTGAACCTCCACCTGGAAAGCTTCCACCTTCTCCAACACGTCCTGGAAAATGACACACGGCAATCACAGCCAACCCACTTGTGCTTCCAGTGTGCCACCCAGACACAGTAATAATTCTTCCCTTTATTCTGAGCATCAATAATCATACCATCATTCTCTGTTGCTCACCTGGACCTCCTTTATCTGGTGCATGACACAGGGCAAGTTTGTCATTTGCTCTAGGAAGGCACGTAATTCCTCTACTGTCATATGGACTGATGACTCTCTGTAGGCAAGGAGGAAAAAAGTGGAACGTGTTTCATTAAACTTCCAGAAAATAAATCTCAAAAACAGCTTGACATGAAAATACCAAACAGATAAAAGAGAACACCATTACATATGAGAAAAGACTTCCTGAAAAGTTTTATTTATCTACCAGAAAACAAAAAGCAAGAAAGGTAGTCTAAAAAAGAGGGTAAAAAGCTTCACGGGATGATTTAAACTGAGTGAAAGGATTCTAGGTGGCATTTTGTCATATTGATACAATTCTACTCAAAACCGACTCTCTGCACTCACTCTGTTTCTTGGATACTTATCAGACCCAGGGCCTCTGAGACACACTTCTCCGCTTCACTCAGGCAGGTTTTGAGCCGATGAAGAAGTTCATTCTCAGGGAAGTTCCTCTCACGTGCCTCCGATTCCAGGGCACGCAACTCCTCCAAGGCTATAAAAAGCACAGAACATTGTGGCATCCAGAACCATCGGATTGGTCCAGCCGTACCAGCTACTCTCAACTCCCCAGAAAAAGCGAGGCTCTTGAGTTTTATCAACGACAAGTCATCTGGCCCTCAGTTACTTCATTATTCCTCCCATTCCAGACTCAGAAGCTCCCTTTCACCCAGAAGCCCCTTTCTAAGGACTCAGTGCTGTCATCTCCACTCCCATTCTCCCACAATTAACAAACGTGACAGCAATTACATAAGGTCTGGAGGGCATATGTGCATTTATTTCCTCCACTAAGATCTCAGGGATTGACTTCTTAAAAGACCCCAGAATCAAGGAGCTGAAGGGTGGGACCACCTACTTCTTTTGCGTCCATCTTCCACTTCCAAAGCAATGCGAACTTTGTTGGCCCATGTGTCAAAGCATTCAGCTCGGACCTTCAATTTGTGCAACATGGCTGGGAGTTCATCCAGAGTATACCGATACCTGAATGAGGAAGGACATTCAGAACAGAAAAACGGTAAATGTATTTCAGTCGGTCCCACAAGCAACGCCTTTTCACATTAGCTTGTGTTCATATGGTATTAAACTACACAGGTATACAACAGTTCATTTAGTGATCACTCAAAGTTGTAATGGCACCGAAAAAAGGTACAACCATTTTTCACACATACGACCATTGTAGCATCCCAACGGTCATGTGATCAAAATTCAGACACTTGGCAACTAATTCATATTTATGATGGTTGCAGTGTCCTGGAATCATGTGATCTCCTTTTGCAACCTTCTGACCACCAAAGTCAATGGGGGAAGACAGATTCACTTAACCACCGTGTTCCTAACTTAATTGCACTGATTCACTTAACAACTATGGCAAGAAGCGTTGTAAAATACAGCAAAACTCACAACTGTCTCACTTAGCAATAGAAATTTTGGCCTCACTTTGGGTCGTATGTCGAGGATCACCTGTAATTTAGTTTCTCAAATAAACGTACATGAAAGAACCATTAGAAAGAACAGCCCTTCCCAAATTATTCTGGAGCAACTTGATTAAAGAGGATGGTCCTCTTCAACTAGCCCATTATGAATAAAGGAGATTCTTGTAAACTCAGGGTGTCCGAGTTTAGCCATGGTCTTGATGGCTGAAGACTACAACTGCCTCAGAATTTTATTGGGGAGGGAAGACACAATATACCAGGAATATCATGCTTATAGGTTAAAAAATATCAATATGCTAATAAGGCCATTACAACTCCCTTCTAGGCTGAGGCCACTGAGGTCCTTTCTCAGTGGATGAAGGTTGTGGAGGTCCGAAATAGGAAAATAGTTTTCAATTTAACAAAGCAAAATGCTGCTGCTGTTGTTGGGTTTCGGGATTCCTTGAGCTTCGGGATTCTTTCTTGTCCTGCATAGGGTTACATTCCCTCAAAAAAGAACTACCATTTTTTTCGGAGTATAAGATGCACCTTTCCCCCCCATAAAAGAGGGTGGAAATGTTGGTGCGTCTTATATACCGAATACAGCAATTTTGGCCTCCTGAAGCTCCGCCCCTGCATCC